>DWAN01001792.1:0-16732 GCA_018230445.1 Heliconius hewitsoni | reverse complement strand
TGGTACAGTGTCAAACGCTTTTTTTAAATCGAGGAATACTCCGAGACATTTATCTCCTTTATCTAGATGAGATGTTACAGTGGTGGTGAGCTTGAGCACCGCGTCCTCTGTCGAGTGATTAGGTCTAAACCCATACTGATTGGGAGCCAGTATTTGGTGTTTATCTAAAAATGACAAAAGTTTTTGAAAGCGTTGATAATAATGAAATGGGTCTATAGTTCGAAGGAATAAAGTCATCTCCACTTTTAAAGACAGGTATGACCAGATAAAGTCATCTCCACTTTTGAAGACAGGAATGGTTCTTGAAATTTAAAAAAAATCAGTTTCAATTCAGTGCCTTTGTGGCTTATTTCGTCTTCAATATTTTCTTTTATTAATAAGTCGAGGCTTCTTAGACATGAAGAACACTATATTTGTATTTAGTAAAGACTTTTACCATACCCCATATCATATAGCGTAGTCAGCTTCCGCACTAGGGGAAAAAAAAAGAGTTTTGCGGGCCGCACTAGCATAAAGTATATACCTAGGTATACTTTATTACCTCAAAAATAATAAGACCTAGGTCATCCACAAATTAATGTCCGCACTTGGGTGTATAAATGAAACGATAATATTCTTTTAATTTTTTATTTTAAATATCCACATACAGTCTCACACTAAAAGTTGTAATTCAGGTTGAGACCGCGTTTCTTTAAGTACTTAGTCCTAGTGCTCTAGGTACGCACATCATAAATAAATAAATAATTTTAATTAACAACTTTCGCTAACAAACTTTAACATAATATAATGACTAGATTATTTATTTTGTATAAAAATGGTTAATGAGGAAGTTGGAAGTGTCTTAATTTTTCTACAATCACTAAAAACGCAAAAAGAAAATCGCCTTAAAAGATATCATCCGACCCGACATCATCACGTCAAAACAGGAACAAGCGAGTTAAGCAAAATAAATATACGATTAAACAAATGAATAGAAAGAAAATGCGTTTTTTTAATGTTACGACGCCCAATTAGAAAAAGAAATGCATAATGTGCCCAAAATAATCCTAATCCAAATCGCTAAAATAAAAAGCAGGTGTTATGTTATAAATGGCAGGGCTGTGTTTCAACTCTTGGGCATTCCCTGTGGAGTGGCAGTTTCTACCATCTTCTTGTATTTCCCAACGAGTTCGGGAAGATCATAAGCAATGGCGACGTCCAACCGTGTAATGGGACAGCCACGGAAGTATGTACACGTTGTTGATAATTGCTGGAACTCATACAAAGGATTCAACCTGAAGAAGTCCCGATACGTTTCGGGATCGGGCAGGTCATACCTGTTAAAAGTATAAATTTACTTTAATAATTAGGGTGAATGTTATCTTACTTATTAATGTTAACCAAATAAAAAAAAATTAAAAGAGTATAAAAATAATAAATGATACTATACCAAAATTCATTCGATATAAAAATGTTAGAGAACATATAGATACATTTATTCTTTCGATCCTACTGTTTAGTACGTACAAAAGATTTATTGTAGATTTTTTTGTTACATTTGTATTTGGAAGTAATATATAACACAAACCTTGAAATATTGGTGAGTGTGCTCAGACCCTCATAAATGTGGTAGTTCTGAGGGTTATCAATAATAGCATCAGCGATAAGCTTCCTGTTACCAAAGATCGTTTTGTGGTTGTAGTACGTAGTCAGATAACAGTCGACCATCTTAGCGTGGTTCCTTACGCGCACCTGTAAGACAAAGTAATTTGTCAAACTGAACTTGTCTTTTAACGCCCAAATGCAACGATGCATACTCGCATTACTAAATTTTAAATAAAATCTCATCAGTCTAATATATAAAATATCTAAACACTTACCGCAAATCGTCTAGCGCTAGCGATTTTATTCTCAATACGCTTGTCGATAGCTTGTCGTAGATCTCTAAATAATTCTCGTTCCTGCGCTTGCAGGAGCCGAGCGGGCGCGCCGGCCTCCAGCGGCATCGACCACAGCGACACCGTGTACATGACCGGGGGCTGAGCTGAACTCATCAGGGGCGATATGTTCCAGATTAACGCGCTCTGTACCCGCATTAGCTCTTCAGGTTTCACTGTGTCCGCTTTGTTCAGCACTATACGAGTCTATTAGATAAATTAAACATATTTAAATAGAACGAATCAATATATCTATATTTAAATATATTTAAGTTGGAGTGAAGAGTCGTCATGGAACAGAGGCACAGCGTCTGATTGTAGAGGCGATCGATATGGGTTCGATCAAATTTGGAGAATGAATTATTTTTATTTCTTCATTCTGGTAAAAAGTTAAGGCGCGGTGTTGAGATCCGGCAAAAGGTTATACCTCCAAATCTAGCGGATAGTGGGGAACGAAGTTTATTTTAATAAATACTCTTTGCTTATTACAGACATATACAGAGTAAAGCTAAAAAACAATATTAAGTTTTCTTCAAAGCTCAGCGATATTTAAACGATTTGTTTTTAAATACCTGTGATTCTCTGCCTTTTAGTTGATCTAATATAGCTTCAGTCTCTGGACCGACATCAAGTTTTGAGGGATCGTAAACCAGAAATATAATATCGGCGCGATCAATGAACCACTGACAAGCGTCATTGAATGGAAAAACGCGTGACACTTGCTTCCTCACTTCCAATATTCCAGGAATTTCTACTATGTTCACCTACAAATTACAATTTATTAAAAGAAATTATTTGTTATCACTTATATATACAATACCTTATAATTATTTATATAAATTTACCTTTTCTAATAATTTACTAGGATATTTAAGTCCTCGTAGACGTTCTTCTAAGCCTTGACCAAACTTTTGGAGGCCTGAGAAGGTCCAATCAGCTGCTAGCTGTGTACCATCGAGTACTTCTGGCTCTTTGCCATGCATTAAAATATTGAAATACGCGGGGGAAGGTTCAGCACCTAAAAAAAAATTATTATTGTAATTATCTTATCGTTTCAATTTAGTTTGAGAGATATTTATTTATACAATGTATATTGATATAATATCGTACCAGTTCTTAACGACCACTCAGAAAATTCAATTCCAGTTAAATAATTTAATATTGAAGACTTTCCACCACTCCAAGGGCCCATGAATAGAACCAAAGGCTTAGAAAATATTTCTGGATCACCAAAATGCCTATTGCTCAGGTCCCTATACTTATAAAGGCCTTCCAATGGCTTTATAGAATTTTCATAAAGACGCTTCAAGTCCCTAAGAACAATGTCAGCAGATTTTTCAATGATCAATTCTGACTCGCTAGCTTCTTCATCCAATCGCAAGATCTGAATGATATGTTCACGTGATCTCAAATTTTCTGGTATTTCTCCAGTCTGAAAATTATATATTTAAATTAAAATAAAAGAATATTACCTGTAAAGTGTTAAATTAAAATGTTACTAGTTATCTATGGACATTGCCATATTTACTTGAAAACATACCAGTAACAAATCCTCTTCTGGAGCACCTTCTTCTTCAGCAGATTCTTCATCTGATTGTGCTTCTTCTGATTTTCCCTCACCTTTCTCATCTTGTTCATCAGATTTTCCTTCTTCTTTCTCATCTTCAGCTGATTTTTCTTCTTCTTTTCCATCTTCACTAGATTTTGCTTCTTCTGTCTCATCTTCTTGACTATCTTTATTTTCTGCAGGCTCATCAGCTTGTTCTTCTGCAGAATGCTCTGATGGGCTGTCTTCTTCAGATTTTTCAACTTCAGCAGTTTCGCTTGAATCATCTACTTGAGCTGATTTCTCTTCGTCTTCGTTGGACTTATCCTCTACTTCATCTGTGTCTTGTTGTTCTTCCTTAGATTCTATCTCTTTTTCTTCTTGGGAGTCACCTCCCTCTTTAACTTCTTCAGATTCAGCCTTTTCTTGAGATCCATCGTCGTCGATTTTGTCTTCGTTGCTTTCATCTTTGGTTTCATCGGATTCCTTAGACGCATCATCCTCCTTTGATTTTTCGTTACTCTCTGCCGCTTCTTCACTTACATCTTGCTCTTTGTCTTCATCGCTTTTAGCAGCTACACTAGCGTCTTCATCTGATTGTTGTTCTTCCTGTTCATCTTCTTTGCTCGCCTCATCCTCTTTACTCTCTGGCGCTTCTTCCTTACTATCTTCAGAATCTATGCTTTCAACTGCGTCTGCTACTTCATCACTCTCTATAAAAGATTTAGAGAATAAAATATAAGACATGATTCATAATAAAGAAAAATATATCTGTTATCAACTTCACAGGGGAGGCTCCGAAAATTTAAATTTGTTATAACTTTATCTTGGTAAAACCGAAGAAAACGAAACTTTGCTTATCTACTAAGACAACTATTCTCTTCATTTGTACCGTAGTGTTTTATTTATATTTATTTTAGTTTTTTTTTGCACAATGGCCTTTACACGTTAGTTTTCGTTACATTTATTCTTCTCTAAAAACAGTCTAAAGAGGCCAATATGCCACATTGGCTATTATACGCGTAATATGCTTAGTAACAATATAATTATTTTTTTATATTTTTATTTATAAAAAAATTATTATATTGTTCCGCAGAGGCACAAAGTAAGACTGGAAACGCGACTGGTTGTGGATTCGACTCTCACTCGCGAAAATGAAATATTTATATATATATATATATATACATATATATATATATATATATATATATATGTATATTTTCATTTCTTCACTCTCTTGTTGAGAGAGCGCGTGAGTTCTGCCATTGAGCACGCAATGCCTCGGAGCTGCCGGGAGCGGAGTGTGTTAACACTAGGTAGGTTCCCTCTGCCTACCCTGTGTGAAATACAGCGTGAAGCTGATTTAATAATTTTTTTTTACTTATAAAATTGATGACTAAGGTGACAACTGATTATTACGAATGATAAAAAGTTAAATATTGTGGTAGCGTTGTCATATACTCAATTGGCAAATTGGTTACTGAGTTGATAAATCTCTGGGTTTTATGATTTTATGATACATTTTACTAAGACCTGACTGCTACATAAAAATAATAAAAATAGCTGACCAAAAATAAAGTATATCTCTAATCTTTAAATATACTCTAATGTTTCATCGATAAAATCTGGTGGTGTAATATTTTTCGCCATAAAGCGAGCAAGTCTTTCTAAGAAAATTGTAACGGTAACACCAATCAGGTGTTACCGATACGTAACGTTCGTAATATAACATAGCAGGAACCATATTAACAATTTATCTTCTTGTTCGTACCTACTGGCTGACCTAAGTCTTAATGTGAATTTTAACACATTTTTTTAATATTAAAAAATTTAACAATTACCAAATAAAAAACAAACAAATATGTCCCGAAGAATTTTAATTCTGGTTTAAGCCAAAATGTACCAGAATCAAGAAGCTACTTTTGAATCTCTCCAAATGGTGGCATACGATGTAGCCTTCATTTAGAGTACCTGAGGCCTGCTTTAGGGAAAAAGTGTTATTACTTATATTAAGATATTTAACGTTTACATAAATAAAATCTTATTTCGATTTTGGCCACTACAATTAATTATTTGACAAAAATCTCGAATCGTCGCACACTTCTTTACTTTCTAATTTAATTATATCAGTGGCTGGATATTTCGTTCGATTGTTTAATTAGATTAGATTATTATACATTTACTCATTGCCGTATTTATAATTTTAGGTAGTTTTTATAATATATATCTAATTGCAATAATTATTACCATAAAAAATATTTTTTGCTCTAAGTGTTTTTTTTAAACATGTGAATCTTCCAACTTACCAAACGGCCGTTCTATCGGCCAAAGGGCCGTTCTATCTTATAATTCGTGAAAAGGACATAATTTTTATTTATTAATATAATGATGAACGTAATGAAACAATAATAAGTTTAGTAGCCAACACAGCACTGGTTGTGAACCAGTGGTTTAGCGTATAAGTATCAAACCAGCTAATGGAACTCAAACATAAACAAATGTGTGGGAATTTCCCGCGTAGAAGTCTCAAAATGACTATTTGGTCCTTGTACGTTTAAATAAATGTTACATAGGCCATTATGTTGGAACTAAATAGAATGCATTTGGCATAATAAAATCAAAATTGCCAATTGCCAAAATTTAAATTTTGAATATTTATAATTTTAATATATTTTTTATACATATCAATAGCATTAAAATAGCAGGTAATAGGTACCACTCTTCACCCATTTTGCTCCTCTTTTTATCTGTTTAAAAGAAATTCATGTTGGGTAGTGCCACCTCATTGTGGCTAAGATCAGAGGAAACTAAAAATATTTTAATATTAACCACTACACCGGGGGACCGGGGACCGGGGACGGACCTATTCCTACAAAATATTTCTTATAAGCTACTTTAAAATGTATCTTACCATTTTCGATTTCTTGTTCTTCAGCTTTTTCTTTGCTGTCTCCATCGTCATTTTCCTTACTATCTCTCTCAGCATCTTCTTGTGTCTCTACACTATCTTCACCTTCAGCACTTAAGTTTTCTTTAGATTCTTCCCCAGCTACTTCACCCGCCTCTTCGTAGGACACTTGCGATACATATGGCTCATCAGCGACTTCTACTGATGGCACATCTTCTGCTTCTTTACTCTCTACTTCTTTACTATCATCCGCATTTGCCTCTTCTGCTGAAATTTCTTCTTTCGTATCGTCACCTATACTAACTTCACTGGATTCGTTTATCTCTGAAGATTCTGGAATTTCCAAGAACATTTAATTAAATATTAGAATATTATTGACATAACTTAATGCTAATAGTATAATGCTTAATGCTAGTGGTCTAAGAATGTTATTGAGTGTTATCCTAGAAATGGGAAAAGACAAAGAGGAAGGCAAATCAGAAGATGGCAAGTGGCAAAGGGCCGGAATAAATGGAAAAAAATGGGGGAGGATTATGTCACAAGACAACCTGAACTGGTTGCATATAATGTGCAAATAATAAGCAAATAAGTTATATAGGTTTAGTAATATAGAAAAAATAAAATATACCAAAAATTTTCTGTAATTAGATAAAAACAAGATAAACTTGGGTTAGAGAATAAAGGCTTTATATACTAATATTTTGTTAGACTCTTATGTTGTAATTTTGTATATTTCTTTATCATTCAATTCTTATATAAAATAAAGCCAAAAAAAGCAAATTGCTTTTGTAAATAGGTAAAGTAGGATAAAATTACTGAACAGATAAGAAAAAAACTTGAGTAGATAGATAATCATTACATTAAAGCCTCTTTGTTAAACTTTTTTGTTACTTAGGTAACAGAGAGGTTTATAATTGCTAAAATCTAGCTGTATTTATAATAAATAGTTAATAGTTTTGAGTTACTTGATATATTTTTATTGGCTTTTTATAATAGGTAAGAACTTTTTTTTTAATCTGTTTTATTTTATAATAGTAAATTTTTATGAAAAGCTTTTATACATATTATAAATTCAACTAGTCAAGGTGCAGAAATAAAACAAAAGGTTTCTAAATAGAATTAATTGAAATATAATTAAATAAATACTATTACTACTATTTTAGATGGGACCTAATGTTAAAATACTCCGTTATCCACTTTCTACGGCATTCAGAAGGAATTGCGTGTCAAGTGGCGGAACTCAACGTCGCGCTTGGCCACGACATCAGAGCGAAGAAATGGAATTATAATTTTAAATAAATATTTCATTCTTTACAGTCACACTTTGTGCCCTTGCCCCAGGACTGGCCTCATCTTTGGAAAGTTTTTTAGTGTATATAATCTAATAAACGCTAAAAAGCTTTTTTGAACTACTCTAAAAATAGTTTATTTACAAAGTTAATTTATAATCTCTATTATAAATAAAAATAAATTATGAATAATTTTGAAAATATTCTGCAATAAATATAAATTTTATATAATATTTTTTAAGACCTTTACTAAATATAAATACTATGCAAACTATGATACCTACATTAAAATTAAACGGCCGCAACAATAACAGGTGTTTATAACAAATCATTTTTAGTTTTTATTTTTAACCAAAGCCCTCACGTCGCTGACGATCTCGATATTAGCAAACTAGAAATTATATAATACACAGCATGTCCGAGTATGTAATATCTACTCACGTGTGTATTTAGAAACCAATTTATTTGCCTGTTACTTATATTGAGAGGCCGTCGTTGCGCAGTGGCACAAGGGTGTGACTGCAACGCGACGGATGCGGGTTCGATTCCTTTCATTTCTTTGCTCATTTCTTTCAACTCAACGCCAGGCTTTGTGTCAGAACACGAAGGCAAAAGCCCGGCGTTGAGTTCCGCCACTTAAGACTTCGGCGGAAAGTGGGCAACGGAGTCTTAATCTTAACACAAGGTCCCCTTTGCCTACCTTGTGTGAGGGATTGATTGAATTTCTGATTTTTCATTATATAAATATGGCTAACTCTTAACTTTACCTCAAATGAATTTGTACAATTATATTGATTTGAGTTGAAACGATCACCATTTTGAAAATTAAATCTTCGAGCTGAATGTATCACAAGCATAGCATTAGTCCATCCACCGTCACAAAATTAAGGTGTTGCTATAAATATGAATGCACCAATTTTTTTGTCATAACTGACAAAGCAGTAAGTAACTTACGTTGCTATTGTATTTATTCTTATGATCTAATAACCACTTAACACGTAATGCATCGAAAAATTCGGCAGACAGTGGGGAACGGAGTGTCTTATTATTATGTTCCCTCTGTCTACAATCCTGTGTGCAGGATCCAGCTTGAAGCTAATTTTGATTTTACTTATATTTACGAGGCCGCATTATAATAAGTGTCTTAATAGTGTCTTAATAGAAACAGAGTGTTTCATTAGATTCCGAGGTCCTGCCTACCCCGCTAAATTGCGATATATAGGGTAAAAGGGTATAAGGTGGTAAAAACTTATATAATTAAACTTTCCAAATAGATACTTGGTAAATATTTTTAGACCATTATTATAATTAATAATTAAAAATTGTTTTAAGGGATACTATACTAGATACTTAATATGAATACGAGGTTCCCTTAATAATTGGCGTTGAACTTGCCAGTTCACAAACGTTGGCAGTTGTATATTACTTAAAAATACATGCTTACAAATTACGATATCTATTGCATAACGCGATGACAAACATTATTTGTGGCGGTATTAATAGCATCATATGTATTAAATGTGAGGAATACATTTCACTATTGAACATGGGCGTAGTAATAGGGGAAGCCCACCCCAGAATAGCCTTGTGTCCACCCACCCCAGAATAGCCTTGTGCCCATCCCAGAAATTTTATTTACAAAAAAATTGGTCTGAAAAGCAACAGTCCAGGCCTCAAAATAGTTACTGAACTCTTCCTGTCTTTACTTATTACTGCCTCGTTAAATGGAGCTTTTATTGAATAACTCTGACAAAAAATAAAAAGTATTTTTCTTTCTAAGTGTGGAATAACACTTTAAAAATGTTTAAAAAATATTTTTAAAAATAGTATTCTCTTTAGCCAAACGATAATTCTCAGTAATTATCTTTGGGTAGCGGAAATTTGTAAAAATATCCCTACAGAGATGCTAACAACATAAATAAGTTGTAATAAGCGTATAAAAATTTCGACGTAGCTCAATGAGAACGTATTACTTAACGGTCAGAGCGCCTGGTCGATTTCTAGGAGGCACGGGTTCGAGTCCCGCTACGTCCAAATTTTTATACGTTATCTAAATAAGTATTCATGGAAATATTTTTACAGGAATTGTATTTTACAAGTTACTTAGTGTAATCTATTCTAACCAACCAGGTGCACCCTCTTAATTAGTGGTACCCGATTAGAAACGTGAAATTTTGTTTATCCTTAAAAATAATTGCAAAAATTTTTCACATATGGATGAAATACTCTATAGAATTTACTTATAGAAATGATATAATTCGCAGACGAAGATTGATTACTGTTTCCATGTACTCTGTAGCAGTTTTAAGTAACGATTTATTTATTTTAATGGTTGCTAAAAGAAACTTGTAAAACCCTAGCACAATTATTTATTGCAGTTATTGTATTATTTTTTGCTCTTTCGTTTCCGACTTTCCGTAGAATTCTTGAGGCGTGTTGACGGAACTCAACGCAGCACTTTGACTTCTTACCAGAGCGAGAAAAAGGAAATATTATAAATGTTTCATTCTCCAGAGTGGGAATCGTATCCGCAATCTTCGCGCGCTCCTTCTCCTGCGCCATGATAACCTTAGCCGCTCACGGCTGGTATTTTTTTCAGCCCGAAAATTTGTTTTTATTTTTTAATTATACCACTGATACCAAATTTCATCTATATGAAGGCAATTTAAAATAATTTCCTATTTGTTGCTATAGTAGCGTGTATTTTTCTTACAATGTTACTTACGATTCTAAATGTCTCTGTAATATTGTGAAGGTGAGGAAAGGGAAAAATTTGGGCGAGACGGGCTCGGTTGTTGAACAAAAGAAGTATATAGTAGCTTAGCATCGAAAGATCAAATTACATGAGGTTTTTCACGATGTGTTCAACTCAAAAAGTATATTTTTTGAGTTTATTTCCTTTAAACCTAGGTTTTAAATATCTACCTACTCTGTGGTAGATATTTATTGAAACAAATATTGAATTATAAGAATAATAGGTACATATCTAATTTCATATTCATACCTTATGGACATTGAATGCCTGACGAGCACATGTCAGTGTCGCTCACGCTTAAATTAAAGAACTATAAAATCAACGCAGTGAATTCGAGGTTGTTCTATTAATAGAAAATTCGGAGAATTTTTAATTGAATGTGTTTGAAAATGATAGCATGAGTCACGGCGGTTTCCGTTGTGTAATGGTTTCCCATCATCTATCCACATTTAAAAGAAATAAACTGGTCTATATTTTTTTACCGACACGACAGGTGGATGGAAACAGCTTTTCTTGATGATTTTTTTATAGCATGACGTTTTTTGTACCACACATTATGATTATTACCTGTTTATTTGCTCATTTATAGGCCTATTCTAAAAGAAGTAATGGGTTCGAAATAAAAAATAATTTGTCCGAAATAAATAATTGAAGAGATATAATTTTTTTTTTAATTATGATAGAATTCACATTGATAAGAATCACTAAAGCAAAATGTTTTTTTATATAATATAAAGTTATAACATAATTTCAAAAACGAAATACCTAACTTTTTTTTTTTCTAACGGTATATAACTTCTTTCTACGTATGAACCCACATTGCGCTATTTACGTAGAAAGTCTTGACTATGCACTAAGCTATACATTTATAAGCAGTAAGTGAATTAAGAGGAGCTCTTAATACGATTGCAGGATACATGGTTAACTTGTATCCTGCAATCGAACTGGTAACATGGTTACTTTAGCTTTAGTTAGTTTTTATATACGTATTCTCCAGTGCTTCATATTCATTTTTATTATTTAGGTCCACTCTATGTTTGTGTGCATAAAGCACGGGCAAAGGGAAACTAGTATTAAGATACTCCGTTCCCCACTTTCCACCCTAATTTCGAGACATTACAAAATCAGTAGCAAAATTTTTGTATCCTGTAACCTGATCAAGGAAATGAAAATAACTTATTCCCCCAAGTGGTAATCGAATCTAAAACTGTCGGGTTTTATAGACGTTCAGACGCAGCGCACAATACGCTATCAAGTCAGACGCGGTACCAATAGAATAAATTATTTACCTGGTTCTACGTCCCCTGATTCGAGTTCTTTAAGCGCCTTTTCGATATATGGACGGCATTGTGATTCTGAAGGAATGTCGTCATCGGCTGAAATAAAAAAATATGTTTTATAAAAACATGTTTAAGTAACATTCTAAGTTCGTATAGTATTTGGGTAAACCTTGATAGCTCAAAAATATTAAAAAAGTTTAGTTAAATATGTTGGCAATAGATATTTATAAAACTGAACTGATTACGGTTATTTTTGTAAAAAATATAATTAATTTTATTGTGCCTTTACCTGTAAAATACATTTTACCATCATACATATAATATGATCTTGCTATAAGTCTAAAATTCAGTTTTTTAGTATTTTTGTTCTTTTTTTTTTACTTTTTTGTTTCTATAAATATATTAAAAATTAAAGTAATAAAGGAGAGGTATGGAATATAGTATTGAATTTCCACTTACTATACCTAGTATTAAAAATATCATAGTTATATTAAGTTTAAAAAAATATAAAATGATCCTACGAGCCGAACAAGGTAGATAACCTATAAAGTAAACATTTAAAACAGCTAATTTTTACATTAAATAAATCTCACGCAAGTGTATATTTCTTAGGTGAACACGTTATTACCTATAAAGTATTCTATACTTCAATACCGTCTGGTATTGAATTAATGACAACAACAAATTCTATAGTTTAAATATAATAACCACAATGACTTTTATTTAGTCTATCCATAAATCTGTATTGTATTGTATCTGTATAAGCTTACATGAAAAAAATAATTTTTATATATATATTTATATACCAAAATGATTGTGACCTGGTAACACATATCTAAATAAAAATATCTTGCTGGACCGACAGAATAATAAATAGTCGAGACTCAATCGACGTTCAATTTTGGCATTGTCGTACAACATTGTTCTTGGATTCTCGCCACTAAATATTATATGCAGATTTTAAAAATTTTTATGAGTCCATTCATATAACATATTAGTTTTTAAATATGCTCTATTTGATCGAACAGTTTTGAGATTACTTTATAGTTTTATAAAGACGTACGTACGCAAACTTATGGTTTACTGTCCAAGAATAGAAAAAGAGGGCACGTAATACGTAATATTTTCATTAGAATTTACAAAGTTAGAAGTACCAAACACACAAATGAACAAGCTTCTTTATAGATTTAGCTTTGTTTATAGATGAACTGTTTAAATGAATCTCTTAACGTCATCGAAATTAGACAGTTGATGTTGTTTGTAAGAACATCAAAAGCAATATAAATAATTAAACGAATATGACTTCCAAAATCACGTTAGTTTTTTGAAACTGCTAGTAATACTATGTAGATATTTGAAATAAGTCATAAAATTGTATGCTACTTCAATTTTATGTACTTTTACTAAGTTTTATTATTGTTATATAAAGAGAATACAGAGCTATAGGCGTATCTAGAGATATATTTTGGGGGTAGCCTGGACTTTCTTTTTATTCAGGCCAATTTTTTGTTAGTAAAGTGTCTGGTGTAGGCACAAGGCTATTCTGGATTGGGCACGGACCACTCGGACCGCCTGATTCTTACGCCCATTAACAAATTATATTAGTATTTAGCACTTTAGAAGGAGGGTCAACAATAGACGCCAATACGCTTGGTGCATTGGAAAAAGTATATAAGATTTAGGTATAGTTTATTAAAACGTTTTCTTTCAACAAATCGCTAGTCTGACCCAAATAATTAGCCTTGCTACATTCCATGATTTAATCTTTTAGCTGTACACGACTTGTCATTGACTTAGCAAACTATATTTAAAGCATCTAAAATAGTACAGTACGGTCAACAAGTCGTGGCCGTCCTGAAGTTAGCTGTAGATGGTTGAGCAGATTTGATTAGATTTTTCTTACTTTTGATTAATTTCTTTCCGAGTGAATGTTGTGCAAAAGTTCAAAAGATCTAACTTCACGGCGGCCACGATTTGTTCACCGTACTATAGACCGGGTACCACACACAAAACTATTTTTATGAATGGGGCAATTGTTCTATTTCAAATACAACATTTCATGTAAAACCAAGAACAGAGTTATGTTTTATGTGAAGACTATATAATTAATAATGATGAATGATATTATATTTCAAATTAATGACGCTTTCCAATATAAGATACATTACATGCCTTCACTATTATACAATATTATAACTTACTTATATTGTGCTTTTGAGAAAGATATATCAATAAGTAAAATTCCAAATGTTGATAGTTATGTAAATTATGAAGTGACCTACATATATTCGTGTTTAACTTTTATAATGTCGTCATGATCCTATCGTTTTTCACAAGATGGCGACGCGCATAACGACAAATCCCTGTATTTCTATTTGTGTAGCTATGCTGGATAGTATAACCGACATCTACACCGCCGCAACTTTGAGATAATATTGAGAAGTGATATTTTAATTGTATCAACCTTGCCTTCTACATTTTCAGTTAAGGTTACGGCCAGAAATAGCTACCAAACGCGCTTTTTACATAATTTAAGCGCAAGTTACACCGAAAATAGCATCGATGTAGTGACGTGAGCGCGCGGCTCCCACACACCGTGCGTCCGACTCACCTCTCGCCGCGAGCGCGAGCGCCGACACGGCAAACAACATGCACAACATAAACCTCCATAACTTTAATCTCTCTGTCCACATTTTGATAGGTTCCAGCCCGCTACACAGGGCCACCAGTCATTTGCACACACTCGCGCACCCGACCGGACGATCTACGGACGCGAATCACGGCTACACTGAACAGAGAATCCACCGTCACGGATCGACACGAAGTGCATTCCCAAGAATGCAGATCGTGTCGGTCGCGGCCACTAGATTGCGGTTGCAAGCTTGTAAATACCAAGTCAAAATGATATAATTGAAATAATTAATTTAGTAATGTTTAAAAGAGAACCCGCAATGTAATGGTCGCGACGGTCGCGTCTGTTGCCGCGGTTGGGAACGCACGTACTCTATTTCCGGAGACAGCACAGCATCGCTGGTCGAAGGGGTACTGGCGCAGAGCGGCGCGGCGGCGCTCCCCGCGCATTTTCAGCTTTCAGATTCAGCGCGCGATTCGTGCCAAGCTGCCGAGCGCAGGTGACGCGCCGTCCACCGCCGCCCGCCCGCGCTGTCCCGCGTCCTCGCGCCCGGCGTTACACTTCCCGTCGCATGCGCAGATTTTCGGACGTATTTTTCGGATATGAAATGATTCGTATCATTTTTAGGGTTCCGTACCTCAAAAGGTGAAAGCGGAACCGTTGTTGTCCGTCTGTCAAGACCATTTGTTAAACTGAAATTAATATCGAATATGTGCGGTGGCGTTGAGTTCCGCCACTCAGCACGCAATGCCTCCCGAATTCGGTGGAAAGTGAGGAACGGAGTGTCCTAACACAAGGTTCCCTCTTCCTACAATGCTGTGTGCGGGATACAGCGTGAAGCAGATTAATATCGAATATTCAGGTCTTCAGTCCGTTGAAAACTTGATGCACAATACAAAGATACAAGCTTTTATTTATGCATGATTTTTATTGCATTATCTATGAAATTCGCCGCGTAATCAATAGGGTTCCCGTAATCTGGCCCGTAGTGAAATAACATAAAAATCCGAAAACGTTATAATCTTCAAATTAGACTTATTAGCCTTTTAGCCAGTCACGGCGCAGGTGGTCTTAACACTAGGGCCCCTCTGCCTATCCTGCAGTGTGCGGAAAACAGCGTGAAGCTGAAAAAATCTAAGTATAAAAAAACTAGCATTCGTTTATTCTTTTTCTTTCAGCAGGGTAGACAGAGGGAGTGATAAACTGGTTAGATACTCCGTTTCCCACTTTCAGCCTAATTCTGGAGGCATTGCGCGTTAAGTGGCTGAACTGAACGTCGCGCTTTGTCTTAACACCAAAACAAAGAAGTGAAAATAATACCTAAATATTTCATTTTGCCGAGTGGGAATCGAATCCATAACCTCTCGCGTTTATAGTCACATGCTAGTGCCCCTACGCCATGCCACTGACCTCAATATTTATATTTTCACACAAATTATAGGGTCCTATCTGCATAAGATTTAACGTTCTCCTCTATAAGTTTAGTTGCCCGTTATCACAATTGTTATCATTGTACTCGAATTATACTCGAAAATTCCGTTACCAATTAGACTACTAGTTTTTTAGCGTAACGCTGTATACCGCACACAGCAGAGTAGGCAGAGAACCTAGGGTTAAGACACTCCGTTTCCCATTTTCCGCCGAGTTCTGGAGGCATTGCGTGTTGAGTGGCGACACTCAACATCGCGCTTTACTTTCACACCAGAAACGAAGAAAAAGGAAATATAAAATATTTAATTTCCTTGAATAGGAATTGAATCCACAACCTATCGAGGTTACAAACTATTTAGACTTAATTAATTGAAACTTATTCTGAATTACCGCGATTTGTCCGAATAGATATGATAGATTAAGGAGGACGCGAAATCGACAGAAACAAATACCCAAGCATCAGAATACAATATGTGTTGGCACGAATGATCGACCAGCCGCTTAGATATTTCAATGTGCCATTCTTAAAATTATTCCATTCTCGCATGCACCTGAGGGTTTCATGACTTACTTCTTATCTCTAAGTCGTAAGTATAAATATCAGGCCATCGTGGCGCAGGGGCACGAGTGTGTAACTGTAACGCAACGGTTTTGGGGTCGATTCTCACTCAATGGAATTAATTGTTATTTTTAATATTTTCATTTTTACACTGTGGTGCCAAAGCTAGAAAAGCGGCGTTAGTTGTGCCACTCAGCAAAAAACTTTTTTAAAAAGTGGAGTAAGGAGTTTCTTAACACTAGGTTAACTACTCTGTAATATGAGGAATATAGTGTGAAGTTGAAAAAGCTGCCAAGTCGATAATAATCGATTAGGGCAAATTAGCTTAGGAATTTAATGATGACCTTCATCATAAAAAATAAATCAGCTTCACGCTGTATCTCGCACCCAGCAGGGTAGGCAGAAGGAACCTAGTG
>DWAN01001791.1:0-16732 GCA_018230445.1 Heliconius hewitsoni | reverse complement strand
CACCACCAGTACCAGGATGATCCTATTCTAGGCCGGGATCACACGGCACAAAACAACGTTTTGCAAAGTTTGTTTGTTTTTTAAAGAAAAAGTCACTCAAAATGAACTTGCTTAACGCATACATGGCGTGCGCTGACTCATCCTTATGAGATACATAAAAACAATGCTTAACAAAAATATTGATCTTAAATAATGTTTAAAAAATAATGTTTAAATATGTTTATCTCTAAAGGTTGAGCAAAAGTAACCATTTTAATTAATTTACTTTAAATTTATTGGGTTTGGTAATGCATTTTTTATATTCATCCTTATGAACATAAATATAATAGTCACTTTTAGCACTTTATTTAGATTGAAATTATAGTTTACTGTATAACATTCTAATAAATAATTAAGATGACACTGATTCGAAATGACCTAGCCTTCGGGCGGCATAGTATGACCGACGCGAACCAGCAGATGACGTTAACGGTTTTATAAATTTTCATACATTTTCGAACTATTGTTAATTTTATGTGATTATTTGCTGCTTATAATTATTTTAAACTATACTTTGGTTCTCTTCTTCTTTTCTTGGTGTAGCAGCTAGGGCAGGCCCTGCGCGACATTGCCCATTGACATACTTTTTATTTGATGTTTATCTATACTATTGAAAACACATTTATATTGAAAACTTACGATTGAAAGTTATTTCATCATCAAGGAAATTTATTAAAGATAATTTTTGGCTTTTATCTATACTAATATAATAAAGTTAGAAGAGTTTGTTTGTTTGTTAGTTTAAACGCTAAGATCTCTGGATGTACTGGTCCGATTTACTTATTTTTGGTTTTGTTTGAAAGCTACATTGTTCGGAAGTGTTATAGGCTAATATTATGGTGTACGTATTAGTTAGCCTTAAATAACTAAATAACAATAATAATGCACGCCATCGAATTGCTTTAAGCGCGTGCGCTGCAAATATAGTAAATATATATGTCTGTATATTGTATGGAAGGAGAAATGTTCTATTTTATTAGTTTTAGAAGAAAAAGCTCAAGCCATAGGATTTACGTAATTACGAGTAGCTGCAGAATACAACCAAGCGGGAGTCCTTTTCCTCGCTCACGCAGCTTGATTTCGCCCACTTATTTAGAATTAATAAACAAAACCAATATATAATAACGAACTAAAGATGTAACGTATCGAGAAAGATCTCCACGATATTATAACTCCTTCGTCCACGTCTACTTTAATAATTTGCAATAATAATTACATTAATATAAGAAACAAATGATTGACACAAAGGACAGATCGCCGATATATAGTTATATGAATTAATGTAACTGTAGAAAATGGCATTTTTTCAATATACATAATTTTATATATTTATTAATAAAACAAGTCAATAACTTATAACAATTCAATTATTGTTGAAGTTTTAAACGATTTTACTTCTTAAAATATATTTATTTATAAAATAATATTTTAAAAAGGAAATTCAGGATGAATCCTGAAGCTCACTCGAGGAAGCGGAGTATTTAATATTTTTATTTATTCTCTATGGCATCGATGCAAATCGCGGCGCTATGAACCACTTCCTTAAGAATTCGTCGGAAAGTGACACACAGAAATGCGTTAACACTAGGTTCCCAGATTCTCTCTACCTACCCGCTAGGCGCGGGATACAGCGTGAAACTAAAACAAAAGTTACATTTACCTAATAATGAGACTGACAAATAGATACATCTTGCACTGAATAAAGAATTAAATATTCAAAACAAAAACATAAACGTGAAATAAAACCCAAGTAGTAAATGTATACTGACTTCTGTAAGAAAAATAGGTCATCAATTCGACGGAGTTTTTGACTGGGTGTACCGATTTTGATGATTTTTTTTATACTTGAAAGCTAGTGCTTTCTATGTAGTCTTATTTTAATTTTATCGATTTCTGATAATGATATCTCTGAGAAAGTCACATAAGTTTTAAGTTGGCGCAACATATGGGCAAATTACTCAATATCACGCCAACAGATTCCAATGACTCTTTTTTTATTCAAAAGGATACACTTCAAGTGTAATTTGTTGAAAGTTTGGTTAGGTACTGATTATGAGATCCAGTTGAATTTCATCAAGTTTAGGTAGAAATTATATAAATAATTAAAAAATGGCGAACCACTGTTTACTTTTCGTCAGAAGTGAGATTCCCCATCGTTGCATTTCTTTTCAATCAACTTCAAAAAAGAGGATGTTCTTATTTTCAATTGACTTCAAACAAGGTAAAATTTTCCAAATAAAATAAAAGCTTGAATAAAATTTTAGCTTGCACAAAAATACCACCTAATTAAGATTGAAATTTTACATAGGACAACCACAATCTACTCGTATGAGAAGCATGCTTTTAAGGTCTATCAATCACTTAAAATCGTAAAATAAACTAATGCTACAACAACTGTATTACTAAGCCTGTTTGTTTTACTTGGCACTGATTTTAAAATTACAAAATCTTATTTTAATTATATTTGTTAAGAAATATCAAAATATGTTTTACTTTATGTTAAATAAATTTATTTTTCACTTTTTAGTGTATTATTTTTTAAGTCACTTTTTTATTAATTTATTATTTGACGTTCTTACGTACAGGCTCTATTATATTTACAGATAAGTGTATTTCCAGCTTGTACTGGACTATGAAGTTATATTTGGTGCCTAGTGCTAAGAAATAACCTAGTCAAAAGTTAGAACTTTTTTCTGAGTGAAGGCATTTCGGCTCCAATATAAAGCCTACCATTCTTTTGTAAGTAAAGTCGTCGTCGCATTACTTTACATTTAACTTGGCTCTCATTTCATATTTATGTTTTGGATGGGACATCATAGCTCTTTGTACAGAAATTATTACTATTAATCATTAGTACTTTGCTATTTTTAAAATCGCTTTATTTTCCTATTTTCTTTGATCTAACTTTTATACTTAACTCTTGTTGTTAATAATTATTAGTTTTCAGATTTCTCCTGTATATATGTATGGTAGTCTACCTTGGTACCAAATGTCAAGTTTTTAGATCACCTAGAAGTTGGTTAGGTTTTTGATGAGTGAGTGAGTAGGTTTATGACGGATTTTAGACGTTATACATATATCAATAACCATTTGAGTGAAAAGGTTGTAATTTTACATACATCACAACCTTGGATGTTTTAACAATTGTGCTAAATTTAATGTATGTAGACTAATTGGTTTATAAGTTATTAAAGGTTCAAAAATAGCTTGAAAAAGTTAATAAACTGGAAACTTGGCTGGACACACTAGCGCGTGTCTTGATATGGGTAATTAGTATTGTTTATATAAACATCTACTGATTCACTGATAATAGGAGCTAAGTTCAAAGTTTTTTTATCTCTAGCACCACTTTTTTAAATTTATAAATAATAGCCACAAATTACTTTAAACGCCCTCGTTGTAACTCATTGTCTTCAAATAAGCAGTAGGAAAAATAATACTAAATATAAAGGAAGCCAATGATAATATTTATACAAAAAACTTTTTTAATCAATTTTTTTACTGTAACCTTTTATTAAGTACTAATCAGAATTGAAAATATTATCAAGTCCTCTAGTTTAAAACTTATAAAAATATAATTGTTCTTAATTTTAATGCAACCTTATGCAACACTGCTGACATAGGATCTATTCTATCCATTGTAAACAAAGGAGGCAAACTATGGGAAATCTATCATTGAATTCTATGTAAAAAGTTTTGTTTAAGTTTACATAAAAAATAAGAAAATTTATATTTGTATAGTTTTAGAATCAAGAACTATAAAAGTTTATTACTCTTTAAAGAATAAATAGACATTAGTTACAATTTTATAATATTGCCGATTGTAAATACAGCGGCGGCGGGTTTAATGACCATTTGGAGCAATTAATTATTTTGATGCACTTATTTTGGAAAGAAAAAATGCAATGTTTATTTCTGTCATTCCACACGTAGCGTCGTGAAATTATGCAGAAGTCCAATTTCTATTCATTCCTCAATTCATTTGGGCTTGAGACAAAATGTAAATAAACAAAATAAAGCTTCTCAAAGCTTTATTGACAATATTACGTTTGTAGGGATACAAAACCTTTGGTCCCACACGTCCCACACAAGAACAAACAGCCTTCTTGTCCGTATTGGAGTTTTCTTTGATTTCTTTTAGATAGACGGACAAAGTGTAAACATTTCTTGATTAAGGTTCATCCATGTTTTAAGCACGAAAACATCAATATAACCAAAACAATACATGAACCTATTTAAAAAATTGTATTGTAAAAATAGTGGATATAACCGGACCGATGACTGACCTGACGTTACATTTTAATGAAAAATGTTTCCAGCATCTGTGTATATCTCTATAATTTTTTATTATTAAAAAAATGCATTTGAAGTTTGGAAATAATGTGAGTTTTTGGCGTTTTAAATAAAAAAAATTATAAAAAAAGGCCAGTCGTGGGGCAGCAGCACGAAGTGTGACCGTAAAACCTACTGGTTGTGGGTTCGATCCCCACTCGAGGAGATGAAATATTTACTTAAATTTATATTGCTTCATTTTTCATTCATATTTAATAAAAAATATGTAAAAAAAGAAAATAATTTAAGGCATTTAAAATTTTTGATTCTTATTAAGTTCTATAAATATTATTCAATCATATTATTAACAATGCTATCACCGACAGCCAATCTGGTCAACTTTGATTCTTCTGGTAACATTGACTCATTGGACCTCGAACTAGTTTTTATAATTTTTCCTCCCAGTAGTAGTATATGAAACAATACTATTGACAATTGTCAATATAATATATAGATTAATATTTATTTTAATTAGTAAAAGTTAATTTTACAAACGAAAAGAATTTTAAGACTCAGCACAAAGAAAACACAAATTTAGATAAAGCTAATGTTTTTTTGACACCATTAACTTTAAACGTGCTAAATGAATTGCCGTGTGAAATTGAAAAAAAAAGATGCAGAAACCGGTAAAAATAGTGCTCTACATAATTGATGATGATTATGGTGGAGAATAGTCAATTAATACTGAAATGGCCAGACATGGCGCAGTAAATGCGACTGGTTGTGGGTTCGAACCCCACTCTATGAAATAATATAATTATTTCATTTATATTTTCATATCTTCGCTCTGATGTTCAGGCAAAGCGCGGCGTTAAGTTTTGCCACTCAACACACAATGCTACCAGAATTTGGCGGAAGGTGGGGAACGGAGTGTCTTAACACTAGGTTCCCTCTGCTAATCCCCTTTTTAATACTTAAGTTCTTACATTTTGTTTGTTTGTTTAAATTATTTTCGTTTGTTTTCTTTTTAATTTGCCTAAAAAAATTCTATTAAGCGTGTTATTAAATATTTTTTGATGCTAATTAAAAATATATAGTATACAAATACCAATCGCTCTTGGTATTTGTAAGCTATATGCTCTAGACTGATCCCCCATTTTTTTTTTAATATAGGACAAAATTGCGGAATGATTTGCTCATTGTCATCGCCCACACAGATTGCTCCCAATAGGTGTTGTACAGAATACAGGCATAATGTATTTAAAAAAATGAGATAAATTATATACACACAAAAATTTATTAAAGGACCAAAAGGTTTACATCTGACTGCCCTGTTGCCCTGAAACAACGAATTACATTATTTATGAGTAAATTAACAAACGGAGTATAATATTATATACTCCAACAAGATCTCAAAGCAGTAGAAATATTTCATATTAAATAAACTTTATAGGAAAATGATTTAAATTTATTTGAGAATCCATTGTCGTGATACGTTTACTGACTATATTACGAAAAGCAATACAAATCTAGTTACACAATACAATAAGAATCTCAGACTGCATTGTTTCATTAAAATATTTTAAGCGAACAACAAGAAAAATTACTCACTCATAGGTATTAAAATAATATTTGAAATTAATGTTCTTATTATACATTGTATTACTTTTCTATACAGCTTCACGCTTTTTACCGCATGTAGGAAGGCAGGCAGAAGGAGCATTGTGTTAAGACACTCCGATCTCCAGTTTTCGCCGAATTCAGAAGTTATTGTATGTTGAGTGGCGAAACGCCGTCTCAACGCCGCGCTTGCCTCGACACCAGTTCAAAGATATGAAAATATTAAATATTTCATTTTCTCGATTGGGAATCGAACTTACAATCTATCGCGCTTACAGTCACACCCAGCGCCACAGTTGGACCGTATTAGTTTCAAAAAATTACCTGTTGAAACAGGAATTAATAAATTCTATTGTTCTTATTCTCTGGTTAGTGTTATTTTAATATTAATTGAAATCATGAATCTGTTTATGTTCTAGATGAAGTTTATGTCGCTTACGGATTTGATGCAAAATCTTTTGTGAAAGAAAAAAAAAATTGAAGTTACTCTGTCATTAACTAAACAAAAAACAATCAATCGCAATCGATTTCGTTTCGGTATAATTCCAATAGTGTAACGACTTTGACAAACGGATATTACCATTTTAGGTATTGTTGACTTAGAAATACCTAGAATTGATAAAACAATATACACTAAAATCTTTATTTAGTTTAGTTTCGTTTTTTCATAGTACAAATACATACATAATCAAAACTCTTTAAACAAAAAATTGTTATCTTTAAAAAACTTTTTTTACGTTCTTTTATTATCTTAATGTAATAACAGAAAATAATTAAGAGTTACAGGTGTGCAACTATCGTTGTGTAGTTACGGACACCTAAAAACATATTCTTACATTCTCTTGAATTCAATTATTTAGGTGTAATTCACAAAAAGCACTTGCTTTTATGATTGGGAAAATCCAAACGTAGACATGTCCTGCTCGATATAATCGAGTATTTTATTGTCATTAGTTACTTATGGAAGTTCCTAGAATTGTGCCTCTTTGTCTAGGATATAGCTTTAAATAGATAGTCAAATTAAGTTAATATCAAATCCTATTTGTAAATATAAATTATAAAAAATGTAAAAATTATTTAATATTACAATACATTCCTCCGAATAGGGATCGAATTCGCAACCATTCGCCGTCTAACGCTGTCAATGTTAGATTTGAGTGCTATAGGTGTTATATGTAGGTTTCGTTCTGCCTTCCACAAAAAAAAATTGTCTAACTCTAAAACAATAGACTCATAAAAATGAAGACAACTTCAATTTACGGAAGCCATGTTTATTATTAACAATTTTTTGTGTGTGAAGTCGGTCTACGTGACCGGTGCCACGACTCCAGGAACGGATTAAGGTGAAGGCTGAAATGCTGCAATACTTGGGTGGATTTCACCATTTAGCAGGAACTCGCTGGTGGCCTTAGGAGAATAAGTCAGGCGTTGAAACCGTCTATAATAGCTTGATTTTAAATTGTTTTTCAGCGTAATTATTCTTGGAGATGATTTAGCTGGTGATTGAATATAATGTTCAATTTAAATGTGTAGATTTTTAATACTTATATGTTAAATTAATTTTATTTTTTTTGGAAGGAATTTGATATAGGTGATTTTTTGTTGGATATGGTAATGAAATTTAGGCATTAATATAGCTCGTCGCGCCATTCTAACATTATTGAAAATTTATCTTACTTTTAACAATTATTATTATCCATTCTGTTCTTAATTACTTTTAAACGTGTAAACAAACGAGTTTTTATACTTATTATTTTTATGAATTTATTACCTTATATAAAACTTTATTTTTTTATAAGCACAAACGTCCTTCCAACATAATAAAATAAGTAAGTTGAGTGTGTGTACATTCTTGGCAAATTTAATTAAACACTTTAAACACGGTATTGCTGCTTGGAGTTGTTAAATTCAAAGTATTTTGATTGACACCTTCAAACAAAATTTTCAGCTTTGTAACATTAGTACAGGATCATTGAGGCCATCGTGGCGCAATCATCCTGTACTAATGTACAAGGGTGTGACTGTAATGTGACGGTTGTGGGTTCGATCCCCATTCGGGGGAATGAATTATTATTTATTGATATTTTCATTTTTCTCCACTAAGACAACGTCGAGTACCGCCATTCAACACGCAATACCTCGAAAACTTCGGCGGAAGGTGAGGAACGGAGTGTCTTACAGCATGGAGCTGGCTTGACAATGTCTTTATAACATTAAAATAGATATCTCAGTGCAATCGAAATTTTGCCATTCTTTGAATTTATAGACCAACATCGTAACATAACATAGAAGGATTGAATAGAATGATACTGACGCTTTTGATACGGGAGGATCGATTTGAAAATACTTTTTCTGAGCGTGTAGAAATTGGGATATATTAAAAAAAACCAAGTAATTTTTTTACCTTTTTAATATAATGTAATCATAAAGGATTATATAATAAAAACAATAGAACAAATCCTAACAAAATGTTGTAATATGAAAGTTTGCGTGAGAAATTCATGCCTATTAGAATAATTCAAATGGAAAAATAATAATTAGAGAAGGAATATATTAATAATTAGGCGCCAGGTGCAGTGCGAGGGAGTCTCTTCTCAGAGAAATGATTTTTTTTATGTTTTCGCTTAGCTTGCTTAGTTTGTGTTCGAGCAGAAGGTGGAGAAAATAGTGTCTTGAAGCTACATCCTCTCCTCCACAAGAGGGAAACTGAGAGAAAAGAATTATAAAGATAAATATAGTCTACATTTTCTAACCTAATTTATTTTAAGATCTTAACATAAAGTAGATATAATTTTGTAAAGGAAATAAATTTAGTTTTAAGATTCTATTAGCGATGATTTTTTTATAATTTAATGAAATGTCGAATAGTGTTCGCGATAAAAAAAATATTATAGAGAGATCTTACTGATAGTTATTTAAGAAGTATCTATATAGTTAATACATTAAAGGCTCCACTAAAAGCATTTCTCGATACCCCACCACATAAATCATCCGCGTTTCGCCTTACAGGGATTACTAGTTGATAATGTAACAAGCCTGTGACACTAACCTTTACAAAGAATATATAGCTAGACCAATGGTGGAGTTGAATGTTATATTACTGTTTCATATTTTAAATTAAAACAAAACGAATCCTTTACTATAGAGCTTCGGCCAGATCCAAAACATGAAATATCTTACCATGAACATTATTTAATACTAAATCAATAGTTTATTTGTAAGATTAAGAAAGTGGGGGTGGAACGTCTAAGCACTATGCTCCCTCTGCCTACCCTGCTAACGGATACATGATGCGGGATACAGTGGAAACTGAAAAAATATTATTAGCTTACAAGCTAACGCCATCTATTGGCGAATAGTGTCACTAAAATTTTCTAGACTAGACGCATCTAGATACAATTTCACTTTTTAAAACAGAACTTTCTAGACCAAAATATTTAATTAAAATATGCAAAAACATATTTAAAAACAATATTAAATATCACGTATTTTTTTGATAAATATATTGTAAAATTTTCGATGCACCTCATTTAAAAAGACATAAAATTGTTCATAAAATATGCATATGTTGGCCATACATTGAGTAAATGTCAAAATGTTGGCAATATTTTGATCCTGGGTGGGATGTTTAAAAATAAACAGTAGAATCAGAGGCGTCTTAACGAGAAGTACTGTAGAGTGATAGGGCTTCGGCCAGATCCAAAGCAAAAGACATCTCCATGGATGGAAGAATTCGCGTTGTGACTTTCGTCCTGTCTCGTCTTATTCTTTTTGTTTGTATCCAAAACTGTGTTCTTCTGGACATTTTTGATTTTAAGCAGTTCGAACCAGTTGTCTGGGGCAGTTCATACTTTATAATATTTTTGTTAGCTGTACTACTTTCCTGTTATCATTATCGTCCTTAACTTTAAATTTATTTTTTGTGTCATTTTTTTAACTTATTTTCTTTTTTTTTAGGTTTTATCTCCTTCTCCATATTTTAAATTATTTTGTTTTATATCTCTCTGTCACCTAAAACAACCAAGATCAAAAATCCTGCAGACACCTTATTTTTCCACATCAATCGATCATCTTAGGTGAGTTATTATATTTATATTTATATTTTTATTATTATTGCGCAACAGGTCATCCCATGTATTGATTTTCCTTTCGATTGCACATACCCAACGCGCAGGATGCATCCGCCATCTCGTATATTACATTGATTAATTCATCTCAAATACCGAAGGTCATACAGTCCTTTATTCAGTCCTTTATATTAAATATAGTGACCTTAAAGAATAATATTAGTGATACAATTAAAGATAACTGTAATAGGTATTAGGTACCTATATAAATAATTCGAAAATTCAAATTTTGAATACTATAATATTATTTGTGTAAAAAATAATTGTTAGCTGACATAGCGGTACGTAGTAAAATCAATATACATATCTGACATAAAACTTTTTCCTATTTAGCACTTCAAACATTTCTTATCAAGGGAAGAAAGTGAAGGCTATTAATAAAAAAAGGGGGAATTAAAGCCAGCCAATGATGAAAAGTGGATTTGGGGTCTTCAGCAAACAAAAGTTGACCCAGCAGACTGATACCATGAAACTTGAGAGAGAGTTTCAAGACTTTCTAAGCTACCACAAAATATTTTTATTCCTTGTTACTTATTAATGATTACAGTTACAGCTAATTTAATTTTGCTTGCTACTGCTTGATCTATTTACATGCATTTAATGAATTTTAGCAGTTAAACATAGTATCGTCCGCCAATTACATACGATATATAATATAATAACAAAAATAACTTTTTCGAAATGTAGCTATTCCATAACGTTTTAATAGCCACCGAAAGCATGTAATGAAATACGATTAAGTGCGTAGGTATTAGTGTCCAAATATTATTTTGGCATTATTATATAGTATTTAGAAATTAGAAACCACTACCCGATTTTATCACATAATCATTCCAAGTAGAAATTGACACAAACTATTTAGATATTTATAATTAAAAATGACCAAATATATTAATATCGTGTTATGTTTATTATTTACAGTTCATATAGTTTGCTTTGCGGGCTTCTTTGGCGCTGAGGCAGAAGATTGATTTTCGAAAACTATCGCTTTAATTTCACTAAAGCTTCAAAATGAATTCTAAAATGTCGGTAAGTATGGTCTGTTGGATGAAAATTTCAAATTTTTCGTTTTGGCGCATATTAGGGGGCACCTAAGGTTCATTTTGTTTAAAAAATGAGGAGTTTAATAAATCAAAAAGGCATTTTTTTGTATATAATTTAAAAGATCTTTCATAAAGTACCATAAAAACAAAACAAAATTAAAGTTTCTCTAGTAAAATAACAAATATATCAGAAATGAGAATAGCGTGCTATTAGTACTATTGGATTACAGTATCTGAGTTACGCGGATCGTGCATACTTACATTTTTAGTTAGGGAGGACGCAAACAAATTAGCGTGATCCTCATAAGTCATGTCAGCACACGCGTCATTCTGTGGTATATCTTTGCAGCATTTTGAGCATTTTTAGGTAGTCTACATTAATTTCAATAGGGTATCTGGGCATATCAAAATGCTTATTTTCTGCATTTTCTTTGGCACTTTAAAACGTTGCTTGGTCTTTTTAGAGAGAAATTTGATATTTACTTTGTAGCCAAGGTCACTTTGAGAACAAATTGTTATAGACGCTCACTCAAAATATATGACTTGACTGCTCTATTGTGGTTAAGATAAAATAAAATTATGGACTACATTTTCAAGCGGTATCGGTAGTGGTAGAAACTGCCGAAAGAAAACTGCCTAAAAGTGGTTTTACTAGTTTTGAAAACAAAGATTTTAAGATTTTGACCAATTTTGAGTTTTTTTTTTTGGAAAATTATTAGACAATAGTAAGATAGGACTGTATTTGTTATAGGAGCGATGGATTTGGTTGGAGTTGGGATTTTCTGTGAGATGGGATAAGGTTTCGAAACCATCATTTCTCAAAAGACGGAGTCAGGAGGAGGCAGACATACCTAGAAAAGTGAGTAAGCAGGAGCAGGAGTTGGAAGCATCTAGAAGTTGGAGTTATCAGGAGTTGAACATCGCGGAACGCTCGAATCCTAAGAAGTCGAAATTATTGCAGCAAAAGCTGAGAGCCTTCTTTCGGTGGACGCAGCAACATCTGAAAAATTTAAAGTCTAAGCCTAAGACGGCCTAAATTGAAATTATAATTAGATTTTAGGAAAAAAAAAGTACATGAAAGTAGTCAAAAAATAAAAAAAAAATAATAAGTAGAGTAGTGTAGGGAAAAGTAGGAAATTAAACGTAGTTATATATTTTTAGGACACTTATCCAAAACTAAATGATATATGTATTATATATATTTAGAGTAGAAATGTATTATATTATTAATTTGGTTGTTTCATTTTCACCTTCTCTTTGACATTTTTGTATATTTAGAAAATAATTTATCAATTTAAATTCTATAACTACGAATTGCTGTTTTAAATTAGAATACTTAATTTCTAAAATTATACCTTATTTATCAATACAGAGATAAGGGTCCTGGATATAAAAATAATTATAACAAGAATTAATTATTTTAAACATAAAACAATCTAAAGGAAATTTGTGAAACAACATTTTGTATTACATATAGTTTTCAAAGTTGCTAACACATATTAAGTATTTTTAACATAAATAATGTCATAATTATTAAACCTAAGAATTATAACGTAAGTAGTGGTGGAAAGGGCGTCATAATGTACCCCCCACATATAAAAGTAACTAAATCCAATGACCGTGTGTTATTTTCACTAGTGACCGACAGAACGTTCAATTTTGGTTTCGGTACCGACCAGTGTCGGCCAAAAACCGTAGTTTTGTCCATAGTTTCGGTTTTAGCCAAAAAACAGGAGAAACTTCGACGTCGCCGAATGTCACAAAAAAAAGATAAGTTAAGTATGTAATATCTTAAAATTAATAATCGGAATAAAACTAACGTGATATGAAATGAAAGAAGACAGCAACAAGAAGATAAGTTTCTTAAAATAACATTTTAGTTACGTAGAATTTTAAGCAATAACATTAGGAAACCGTAATTTTATATGCTGATAGCTTGAAGTCAATCATATCTAATACTAGTACTGAATACTGAAAAAGTATTCTAAAGTATTCTAGTTTTTAATAAAAAAAACTAAGCTGTTTCACTGAAAAAGCCTAAATAATAATACTAATATACACTTTAAGAACGATATGATAAGAAAAATTCTGTATTTTGTTCGTCAAAAAAAACAAATAAAAAAGGTTTTCTGTAAGCTTTTTCAATCAAAAAAAATCAAAGACTATCTTTCATTAAATTTCAATAGTGATCTGCCCAAGTTATCCGGGAATCTGTCCAAAAGGACAGATTGTAAGAAATACAATGGTCATATTAACTCCTAACTGTAACAAATTTTAAAGATTCTAAGTTATTCAGAATTGTCTTATTATTAGTACCAAAAAACTTTTTAATAATAAAACCAAACTTAGCCACGGCTTTAAATCCAATGCAAAAATTGCAAGCCCTATGAAATAACATAGGGCTTGCAATTACCGTGTGTTCAATAAGAGAAAGGATACAAATAATATTTAATAAAAAAAAATGTATGACCAGGCAATATAAGGTAAAAAGTAGTAGATAATGATTATCTCTAACGACTGTTTTAGTTTGTCTTGAATTATACTGTAAATTAAAAAGTTTCGGCTTCGGTGGAAGCTGAGACCAAAACCGAAAGTCCGTTTCGGTTTTGGCTGAAAATCTTCTTTCGATCGGACACTAATTCTCGCTAATAGACAACCATTTTGTTTTAGTCTTTAGACCATCAATGGTCAACAAATATATTGCGCGCCTAAGTATTGAACAACTAAAAACTTTTTCAGCCATTTTTTCATTTTTTCATGTATGATTACGAAAATACATGTAAAAAAGAAAGTATTTAGATTACGACTATAAATTTTTGTTGGATATTTCTAACGACATTATGTATTTATATTTGTTGAATCTAATGATTCTAACATTATTTTTTTTCTATTATTCAATGTTACATACTAGGGCGTAGTGGGAAACTGTCCACGTGGTACGGTGGAGTATAATTATTACTTTAAGCTCCTACCAAATCAAAGGTGGTCGGTGTGCGAGCTGTATTGAATTGGAAGTGAGGTCAGCCATAGGACACAAATTATGACTGTGAATGCAACAGGTTCCGAGTTCGATTCGCACTCGAGGGAATGAAATATTTATTATTTTCATCTATCGCTCTGATGACGAGGCAAAAGCGTGGCGTTAAATTCTACCACTCAACACGCAATGCCTACCCTGCTGTGTCCGGGATACAGAATGAAGCTATAAAAAATAGAAATCTCAATTTCTAAAATTATACATGATTTCTCAATGCTGATTTTATATGTCACTGGGATTATGGATATCTTACTAATATTATAAATATGAAAGTTTGTAAAAAATAGATGTTGGTTCCACTTTCACGCAAGGATTTACTAACGGATCTAAATGAAACTTTGCAGTATTATAAATTATTCATCAGAATAACACAATACTACAATTTTGTGGAAACATTTTGTAAAACTTTGCCCATAATATAATAATGACTGAGCGGGCAAAGCCGTGTTATTGTATTTGTGATGTATTTATTTTATAAGTAAAATAACGTAAATAAATTAGTGAAAAACATTTTGTTCAGCTCTCTCACTCACTCACTCAACAGGGTAGACAGTGGGACCTAGTGTTAAGACACTCCGTTCCCCACTTTCTGCCGAATTCTGAAGGCATTGCGTATTGAGTGGCCGAATGCAATGCCGGACGCCGAACGTCGCGGAGTGTTTTAACACTAGGTTCACTCTGCCTACATTACTGTGTGGTATACAGCGTGAAGCTGATTTAAATTTGATTTGATTTATAAATATGTTTTTCATGTGAAGTATTAATGCGACTGTAAGCGCAACAGGTTGTGTGTCCGATTCCCACTTGAGTAAATGAAATATTTAATATTTTTATTAATATTAATATTAACTCGCTTTGGTAATGAGTGAAAGCGCGGTTTCGAGTTCCGCCAAACGTCGGTTGCGTCCGGCGGAAAGTGGGGAATGGAAATGTCTTAATAGAAACGGAGGTCCCATACCATGGTGCCTTTGCCTGCTGTACTATGTGCGGGTTACAGCGTGAAGCTAATAAAAATAAGTAGTAATTGATGTAGTCATCGTCCACAACTTTGTATGCGAGGACTTTAAGACGTAAAAAGAAAATATAGTTTTTAAGTGTTGTAGTTTCGTCGTTATTTATATTTCTAAAATGTAGGTACCAAATTATATAATGATGTCTAAAATATTTAAATATTTGTGTTTCTTAAAGGATGTGTTTGGTAGGATTAATAGTAGATACAACAAGCGAAGTTTAATCTGCGCTTTGAATTTGTGTGAATGGAAAAACCAGAAAAAAACCCTTTTATAATATATTTTTTTATTAAAGATCGATAAAAAAAATTCTAACTTATAAGAAAGTATCACTGAGTTTTGCGTTAATAATGAGCATGGGCGTATGAAAAGAGGGAGCCGGGTGGGCAGTGCCTACCCCAGAATAGTTCGGTGCCCAGAATGTTTATATCTGTTCAAAGGTACATTCATACGATAATGATAATGAGTCGTTTCGTTATATCATCAACAACAGCGTTGCGTCCACAATCAGGCAACTTCAATGACAAAAAAAATCAAAGTAGACGAAAATTGTTATAAATACAATAATTATGTTTACACTAAAATTATATTATATTATTTTTAAATAATAAATGAAATAAACATTTACATCTAAAATTTAACCCGAGGACAGATATGTCCTGCATTTCTTAGTAGAACTGACATTTATCTATAGTCTATGGTTAAACGATATTTGATTGTGCGAATATAATTTCGCACCTTAGCAATACAATTGTTAACCCAACAAATGTTTTAAAATAATATGTACGTTATTCTAGAAATAAACTAAATATAAATTAAATATAAATATATAAACTGTGTTGATATAGTATGAATCATGTTAAGAATGCATTTCGTTAAGTGACGAATAAAAAAATTGTTTAAGATGCACTTTTTCTATTGTGGACGTGGACAATCAGAATTTTGGTGTTCATATTCATTTTGAAAAGCCTACGAAATAATATTCCTCATTTTATAAAGCAGTAAGTATTTTTAAATAAACTATCTTCTTTCTTTTATTTACTTACACTTAGTATAACCTTTTTTATTAAAACAGGTTATACATATTCTAATTCATTTCATTCATGTCATATTCTAATGATTTATGTAAATAGTCTTAATATAAAATATAGACAGTTTTCTTAAAAAAACTGATCTCATGATTAGATAAATAAACTACATACATATCATATTTTTGCAAAATCTTACCCTCTTTCAAAATAACTTTTATTATAGTAGTGAAATATTTACTACTCATACCCACTATGTTATGTATATTTTGTAAATATTGAATTTTATTTTTTTTAAGGTGAAAGCAGTGTTTAACTGGATTTATTTTTAATATACGTTCACATATTGTTTAATATTACCTCTTTATTACCAAACAATTTATTTTGTATCTCCACCATACAATATAATATTGGTGAAGTGATTAATGTTCAACTGGCACATTTGGAACGCCATCATCAAATAACAGAACAGAATTGAAGTAAGTTGTCGATATTATTATCTAAATCAAATCAAATCAGCTTCACGCTGTATCCCGCACACAGCAGGGTAGGCAGA
>DWAN01001790.1:0-16745 GCA_018230445.1 Heliconius hewitsoni | reverse complement strand
CACTCAACACGCAATGCCTCCAGAATTCGGCAGAAAGTGGGGAACAGAGTGTCTTGTCTAGGTTCCCTCTTCCTACCCTGCTATGTGCGGGATACAGCGTGAAGCTATACATAATAAACATTATTTATAAAACTTATTTTAAATTTTCTCTTACCATTTGAATAATGTAGATAGATTAAATTAAATAATTGTAATATCCATCTATAAATTAACATTTTTATAATGACATCTAGTTTACTTAATTATTTTCTTTGATGAAGTCAATGATTTTTTTTATTGATTCATGTACTATTTGCATTTCGAACTTGTTTTATTGTGTACACTCTATGAGGTCGTAAACATCGCGATCGGTTTTTATTATTGATACAAAGTTAAAGTTGAATCTCTAATATTAAAAGAAAAAAGCAAGTAAATAAATTTAAATTTAAATTATGCTATAAAATTTTAATTTACCACATTCAATCTACCTTTATCACGCACTTGCAAATATCACAGTATAAGTTATTTTTTCGTGATAAAGGCGAAGGCCGCTCGCATCACTTGGTCCTTCGACCACGCTTATTTGAATCTTCGTTCTAAGAGACTTCCTTTTCTGTGAGTGTCAGGTAATTATCTGTGTGGCATTCCAATTTTCCGATCGAACGGTTAATTCAGTTTAAATCTCTTCGTGTAATACGTAGTCTGCTTTAGGAATTGCCTAATCCTAGTCCCTCGGAGCCAGTTCGAGAGTTTGGAAGCCAGTGTCTACATAACATGGAAATGGCTTCTGTATTGAGTAGTAAAAACAAATTTGTTATGTTGCTTGTTGACGTTGAACGATGGGATATTAATGATAATTATAATAGAAAGTAAATTTCATTTCAAGAACAAACTCATTAGGTTTGTAAGGTTTCAAAACAAAGTGAAGAAATTCAAAACCTGTAGGTAAGAACTTGATAAATTTTAAAGGGTAATTTAATTAATATTTCCTGATGTTGGAAAATAAAACGGCGCTATTTTCTTTCTATTCCAACTTGGATTATTGGTTCTGTATGTTTTATATTATTTTCATAAATAATAATAAATTTTTCGTTAAGCTGTTCTGTCTCCATGGAGTCGGATCATCGTTTAGGATTGGTAAATAAAGTTCAGTACAACTTATCAGCCGCAGTGGGTGGATCTGATAAAAGTTGTCGAAAACTTTCTTTTGCGATATCGCCACCTTCGTCATGTAAATTGGACAAGTTGTGGCCGTACTGATGCTTGTTTCATTGGCAAATATAGATTAGCTCTTAATCTCTGTACTTTTCCCACCAAATTGTTTTCAGATGAGTGGAGAAATTTAATCAGTTCAGGATAACGTAGCTTTTATACAAAACCAAAAATAAATAAATCGGCCCATAGGATCCAGAGATCTTAGCGTTTAAACAAACAAACAAACTCTTCCGCTTTATTATATTAGTATAGATTATCATTGATATCTGTCATCTTTCTATATCCATTATCCTAATGATACAAGAGATACACAGAATGGCAGGTAGAATGAAGAAGAACGTGCTCAGCTGGCTTGGGCACGTCGAATAAATGAATAATGAAAAAATGGCAAAAAATATGAAGGAAAAGCGAGTGTTAAGAGAAGTAGGGGGAGGGGGCGATTTATTTATTTTTGGTTTTGTATAAAAGCTAGTTATTTTACTTTATTTATATTGAATACATCCAACCATTTTTATTCTTTGGTTTGTTCTTCAAATATATTTGTATTTATAAAAGAATATATTTATATATAAATGGAAATTTACGTACCTAAAATATATTTAATATAGAATTTGCAATAAGATTTAAGCAGTCATATTGTGAATTTGAAAACGTTATCTACATGATTGAATAGCGTTATCTAAATGAGATTTTTGATGCAAACGATTTTTTAATGTTCTACGAGTTTTAGTAAAAAGTTTATCCATTTCGATGTCTAATGACGCGAGTGTCTTCAAAGGATTTAAAGTTTATATTGAACGGATCCAAAAAGTAAATAACTGCTGATACTTCCAACCTTTTCAGGCGGGTTAACCCGTAAACCATCTCAGTTTAAGGAGGCATTAAATCGCAACTCAAACAAGAACCGTTACAGTGAAGTTAACTCACATATTGCTTTGTGTCACGAACGCTGAAACGAACAAAGTATAGCTGAGGAGATGCGTTGCCAGAGAGAGACGGTGAATACTGATGGGAGAATGGGTGTGGAGGGTGTAAAAGGAGAAAAACTACATCGCTAAAAGTGAATGCGGTCGAAAGGCGCGCTTATTTCAGCACTAAGTGCATGGATTTTTTTCAAGTGATTCTATGAGTGCGCCGCGCACGTCGCGATACTTTGGCGCGAAACGACTGCATTGATCAACTCATCGGTCGACTTTAGATGACATTTCATTTGTAAAGTAGAAAAAGAGCAAGCAACTGCAATAAGCAGTCTATGTTAATATTTTTTTTGGCTTCATGCAGTTTTTATTTCAAGATGATAACATTTATCAATTCTGATGGCGATATTATCTAAGCCGTCCACATTCTTTCTTTGTTTTTATATTATTTATACATATTTTTTATTACCTTCATACTGTATCCCGTAATCAGCAGAGTACCCAGAAGGAACCTGGGGACTTAGTGTTCACACACTCCGTCCCCATTAAGAAGCTCCCGGTTCCCACCTTCCACCGAATTCTTGAGCTTCACCATTTAACTGCACACTTTGCCGAGGCAAACGATTTCTCAGAGCGAAGAAATTAAAATAAAAAAAAAATCATTTCTTCGAGTGGGCATCGAACTCACAACCTGTCACGTTTACAGTCAATCAAACTTGTGCTCATGTGCAACGACTACAATATAAAAAATAAAATTTTGTAAAATATGATTGTTTACTTTATTATTAAAGTAGGTAGGTACAACTATAACACATCAGTATGCTAAAATAATGACGTTTTCACACCTGCCTGAAGACGAGTTGAGGGTCCGACGTGCTAAGAATTTTCGTTCTACAAACGAAAAATAACACAAGGTAAATAAACCAAAATAAAATAACACAACATTTTCTCTTATTTTTAACTATATGTTCATAGTTGCACAAAAATAGCTCATAATATAAATTGATATTGTAACGTAATATTATATTAAATTATGATCTTCATACACCGCGTGTGCAATAAGCTTGTTTATCCAATATCTAGTTAATTACGTACAATGTAGGCTGCGGTCAATCGGCTGTGACGTCGGTAATTGTGCTTTTAAAGTTGGATCAGATACCTAATTGATCAGTCATTAAAATGCGTGGCTTTATTTATGCATGTTCAGTTACATCGGGCAGAATGTACCGACATTCTGTTTTTTGTGTAATGTAAAATTTTAGTTGTTAAATTTATTTTAGAGGCCAGTTGTGGCGCAGGGGCACAGAATGTGACTGTAAAACCGAATGGTTGCAGGTTCGATCCCCATTTGAGGAAATTAAATATTTACTTAAATTGATATTTCCATTTCTTCGCTCTGGTGTCGAGGACAAACGGGGCGTTGTGTTCTGCCACTCAACACGCAATGCCTTCAGAATTCGGCGGAAAATGAAGAACGGAGTGTCTTAACACTAGGTCCCCCCTGCCTACCCTGCAGTGTGCGGGATACAACGTGAAGCTGATGTATTTATTTTAGATTTATTTATTTATATTAAGAGGTAGGTAGGTAGGTTATTTTATAAAGTCTTTTATGTGTTGCAGCTTTGTGTTGTTGCCTAAGTTGAAAGTTTGGATCGTACTAGGAATATTAATATAAAACATGTAAAACAGACGTCTTGAGGCTGGTTTTCCAGCATGAGCAGTGATTTAGAATGTGGAGAGTGAAAGACAAATTCAGAAATTTTTTACTTACTACTACCAATACGAAATATTAAGTATTTTCTTTAAATAACATGATTTTCTATGACTTCACATACCCCACAGAGTTTCAATTTCAATTCATTTCATTTAATTTTGTTTTAATTGAAATTATATGTTTCATACTAAGATGGCCACCATAAAATCAAAGAAACTGATATACACTGCGCACTTTATTAGTCGTTATTGAGCAGAGTTTAATATATTTATTTGGATTTAGTAACTTTACAATGTCACGCGAACTAATCTGACAATAATCCGAAAAAGGGTCGAAATAATATATTTTTAAGCGCACCTACACCAGCTTTCCTCAATACTTCACCTATTGTTTATTAACACGTTTTGGCAACAATGCGATAAAAAGAGGGGTAAATAAAGGTATTTTTGACATTCATAGGGTTATTTTAGGAGAATGGATAAGGGCCGCACCTGGGCCCGAGAAGCTCACAATGGCGCCGCACAATATGCCTGCGAAGTGAACTGAATAACTTTGTTTAAGAACACAATAAACCACTTTTTCAGCAAAGTATTTTGTATTTGAAACTGAAAAATAACGACCGATAATAGAGTTACCGCGAAAACGAACAATGAACGTTTGTTCATTTATTTATTAGGAATATTAAATCAGTGTTGATAATTAATTTGTTTTAAATTTGTTTCGCACCGCTATTAAATGTAAAACTGTCGTATATTGTGAGATATGATCGCTATAGTGGAACGGGTGAGTAATTATTACAACATACAAATATGGCAATCAATATAAACAGTTATATTAATATATCGTTCAAACTTTCAAATAATGTATAATATTTCAAATAACGATAATTTATTATTTCACTAAATAAAAAATCATTTTATCAAGTTTTCTTCGATGGTTTCTTCTATTTTTTTATTGTGTTTTGTGTCTTATTATTTTGGTAAAAATAATCTTTATATAAATTCTTTAATATAATTAAAAACATATTCACAGTCTTACTGTTAAATAATGAATTTTAAGTGGGTTTAATTTTTTTTAATTATTTTTATTTGTTCTTCGAAATACAATGTGATGTTGTATGAATATATTTCTACAGGCCCTGTGTGCAAACTTATTCTAAATAAAAATAACATGCACTACGGTAGAATAACATTCATATACAATGTAGGTGTGATAAAGCAGTGCTTCATAATAGATGTTGAAGTTTTACTACATAAAAAAAATTATATTTTCTAGCTTTTTTTTAGTTTTTAGTTTTCTATCAGATACATGTATGTGCCGGTTTTTTTATATATTCTTTATGATAACATAATTTTTTTGTGTTTATAGAGTCTGTTTAGGGTACCGCATCTTAAAAGGATGAAATCTTATAGGATCACTTTGTTGTCCGTCTCTGTCAAGATCTTAAGATCAGCGGGATGTATGAAGCTGAAATTAATACCAAATATTCTGGTCTACGATTTTTTGTAGCTCAGGATTAATCAAGTTTCTAAGTTAAGGTGATCCAAAGATAAGAGCTAATACATTATTTTTGCTGCGTTTTTTATGAAGAACGCCGCGTAATCAAAACGAATACTTCCTATTGATCTACTAATATGAAATTTGGCTTATTGGGCAGATAAAAGAGCCGAACAAAGGAAACTTATAGAATGGAAATATAAATAACTTCTACATAAAAAAAACTATTACAAACATATAATTGTAGTTAATTTCATTTCAAATGAGTAATTACGCCCGGCCGTTAATTTTGTCAACATTTACTAATCGAGCTTCTCGTTGACCTACAATCCTGACATGGTACGGGACTCAAAATAGCTCGAATACAATAATAAATAATAATGAAATTAAATCAAAATCAGCTTCACGCTGTATCCTGCACACAGCAGGGTAGGCAGAGGTAACCTAGTAATAAGACACTCCGTTCCTCACTTTCCGCCGAGTTCTAGAGGCATTGCGTGTTGAGTGAATTCAACGCCGCGCTTTGCCTCGACACCAGAGCGAAGAAATGAAAATATAAATGTAAATAAATATTTCACTTCGATCGGATCGAATCCACGACTAGTCGATTTTAGAGTTACACTTTGTGCCCCTGCGCCACGACTGGCCTCAACCTTACCTTATATGGAAAATACCAATTTATCATATTTTCGGAAAATTCATTGGCGTTCCTCCTTCTTTCGTCATTTTTATTCGAATTATATTTTTCAAAGTTCTAAATATTTCAAAACTCTAATGTTCATTAGGATATGAATTATGTATAATATCTACGTAGAGCGGGAAACTACAGGCGTTATTGTCATGCAAATTGTAACCGGACGTCCCGCTTAGGGTATTCCCGGGATGACGTGCTTGTAAACAAATATACGTCAATACAAGTCTGTGTGCAGTGAATACTGTTAGACGTAATGCAATGGTCTCTACTGTAGTATTGTTGTAACTGTCACAATTCGATGGCATTCTATATTTCAATTTACGAGAAAAGTAACTTTAAGCATAAAATCTGTTCTATTTATATAACAACCATATACAATTTAAAAGATGGATTTGTTGTATTTGGGTAGGCAGTATCGAGGTATGTTTTCCACTGGGCGGCAGAAGTCAATGTTAAAATTTACAGGAATGAGGAAACGAAAATATTTCTTGCCCCGAGTGGGATCGAATCCACAACAAACGTGTTGACAATCAGACGTTATCTAACTACGTCCCGATAGACTTAACTGATATACCTCTTTTGCTTTGTCCACTATCATCGACCTTCTTTATACCCCGGGCCCCATACTTTCTCATGCTTTTTACATGACCTTCCTCTAGTACCATCCATATGATGTATTCGAAAGTAAACTGGGGTCTCCTCCTGTCTCTTTTATCACTCTCTTTTCCTTCACTCTTTTTTTTGCCATTCTTTCATCATTAATTTTTTCGATATGCCACTTACATTGCTAATAGTTTTTTACTCATATAAAAAACAAAAATGAAAATGAAGTATATAATTATATATGAACTATAAACATAAAAATAAGCACAGTATGAACCCAAAATCAAATATCTTTACATGGCAACATGAGGTGTATTTTGCAGCATTTTGGGGGGGTTGGTTGTGCTGAATAATAAAATGTCAATGAAAAAAGTATGGTTATAATATTTTCAATTAAGTTTAGTCAGGATTTCGACCGTTCAGTTATCTTTTTGTGAGTCGTAATCTAAATCGTAAAGTAATCAAAAAATATTTTATATAACGAAAATTACATTAGCATTACGACAATATTCCCTAAAGTAATAACACAAAATTGAGCTAAAATCATATATACAGTGTTAAGAAATATAATATTTGTACTAGAATCTAAATATAATCAATCCATACAGCATTGCAGGCAAGGAAATCTAGTGTTAAGATAATTCGTTCCACCAATTTTTTTAAGGCTTTTTGTGTGTTAAGTGGTGGAACTCAACGCCGCCCTTTGCCCCGATACTAGAGCGAAGAAATGAAATTTTTAAATATTTGCCCCTTCGCCACAACTGGCCTCTAATCTAAATCTACTTACTAACATTTATAAGCAAAACAGTCCTTTTTAATACACATATGATACGCATCCATGTTTTATCATGTTGTATGTAGGTTTTGTAACATCTAAGAGCTTCAATTTGCAATTCCGGCTATCCGGCTATCAATGTGCTTTGAGAAAATTACCTTCCGTCTAATTCTCATGCGATCCTTTGAGTACTTGTTGTATAGTAGACTATAGTACAGACGGACGGACAGCCGTAGTTGGTGAGACGGATGCAAACCGTAGCCATTTGTGCTCGAGGGACGTTCGGAAGTGTACCTGTATTGGGTAACTCGATCTATTTCCTATGACGACAATAATAATTGTGTATGTCTTTGACAGTTCCTTATCGTATTTATAGAAATTTCGAGTTATTTTGTTGGAGTGGATTGCTTATCTACGAAATGAACTGTCTGTATGTTCTGCTTTTTTTATATTTAATATATGTATAGATAACACTATTTAATTTTTTATGATCTATTTCTTTTTCAACTAATTAATTTTTTCAACATTCTTTAATTATATTTTTTATGTTTGCTGAGGCCAGTCGTGGCGCAGCGGCACGAAGTGGGACTGTAGATCCGACTAGTTGTATGTTCGATCCCCACTCGAGGAGATGAAATATTTATTTGAATTTATATTTTCATTTCTTCGCTCTGGTGTCGAGGCTAAGCGCGGCGTTGAGTTCTGCCACTCAACACGCAACGCCTCCAGAATACGGCAGAAAGTGGGAAACGGAGTGTCTTAACACTAGGTTCCCTCTGCCTACACACGTGTGTGGGATACAGCGTGAAGCTGATTTAATTTAATTTTGGATTATATTTGTTAGCAAAAGCGTACTTTAAAATTGGTTAAATTACTACCAAATTCTTTTGCAAACGTTTTTGAATTGCATTTGCAGTGTCATTGTAAAAACTGCCTCAAGTATGATATAGTCTCTTGGTTATCACCATGATGCCTTCATTAGAAATGCTAAAGTAAAAAAATATGTATTTGACGTTGTATGAGGGAAGGCAGGGATATAGAAACCTCTTCACTTATCACCATACCGCTCTGTTCTTTGATTACGGTGTCCCGAACGTGCCAGTTGAGCTCTAATCACTTCGCCAATGTCACGTTGTATGGAAGCAACGTACAATTGGAAAAAGAAAACAACGTAGGTAATTTATTGTTAGGCTTTCTGCCCATCTACTACTAGGAATGTGCGATAAATGAAAAGAAAACGGACAAGCGAGCGTTCCGTACAGTTAGTGCATCATGAAAAACGAATAAAATATGTATTGGAATACCTAATTTTGCCTCCTTATAAGGCTATTATTTTTTAAGATTTAACCACAAATGTAGATCCTAGCTAACAAATTATATAATTCTAGGCCAACCGGAAGTAACCTCTTAATTTTGATTTCCTTTATAAAGTCCAAATACGTGTTTTTTCGATATAAACGGCCATATTTCTTTTAAGTAAATGTGGAAATACGATTTTTTCAGGAAATCATGGAACCGTCGACTTGAGTATATGGTTTGAATTTCAATATCTCTAAGTAACTCCATCGGCCATCGAAGTGATCTTATAGGAATTCTTTTTTCCCTTATAAGGTACTTCCTTACCTTACCAGTCCAGTACCAGTACCAGTAAAAAATATGAATTTTATTTGTCCTTCATTATTAAAGGACTGCTTGAAACAATATTTCAAAATAATATCTTCAACTAAATTTAACTTCACACAGTATCCCGCACACAGCAGGATAAGCAGTGGGAACCTAGTATTAAGACACTTCTTAGGCGAATTCTGGAGGCATTGCGTGTTGAGTTCCACCACGGACCTCAACGCCTTGCTTTTGCATCAACACCAGAGCGACGAAATGAAAATTGAAATTTAAATAAATATTACATTTTTTCGAGTGGGGATAGAACCCACAACCAGTCGCATTTAAAGCCACACACGCGCCACGACTGGTCTCAATATTATTATATATAAATAATTTTTATCCTCCCAAATGTAATGTAGCTATCGCTATTGAGTTTCCACCCCTTTATTACTCCCGAAACTCTTAGCTAGGGTTGACGCAATGAAAATAATAAAGCCGCAGGTAATTTCGCTAATGCACGCGGTTACACCCTATCTAGATCACACTTACATACCCCTACACTGCTTCAAACGAAGATACTAAAGGCACCAATTATGTGAGATAGATAGAGATAAATTGTTGACGTAAATGTTGTTAAACTAATGTATAATAATATTTATAGCAATGAGTTGTTATAATGTTTGGATATTTAAAATTTTATGTAGTGATTTTGATAGTTGTAGATATGAGAAAACTCTTTTTTTAAATAAACTTCTTGTATTTTCTCTACTTATTTGGAAATTGAATCTTAGCCCATAATTATATTATATATATATAGCATCTAAACAATATCTGGTTACTGAAGGATGATTGACATTGTATGTTTTTAAATTTCATATTTCTTATTTTATTTTTATATAAAAAATACTTTTAAGAATTGCAATTATGTTAAGTAATATTCTCCTCTAGCCAAATTTTAATTCTACTTTACGACGCAAGATCTACACTGTTTGTGTAGACCAAAACAATTAGCAAATTAGTGCTGAAACTCCTTAGCTTTAATTATAATTGAAAGAGAAGTTAGATTGCTTCAACACATTAAAACACACATACGTATGTACGTTTGTATGTACGTGCTATGACGTAGTTGAACCGTTGTTATGAGAAGTAAAGCTTTTCGATACGTATATGTGGCGTTGAAATTCACCACTCAACATGCAACGCCGACACTAGGTTCCACGGTTCCTCTTGCCTACCCTGCTGTGAAGGTGCAAAAAAAATCATTCAATGACAGAAGATGTTGAAAGTTAGGAAGAGTCTCGGCTTACAATTTTGCCAGTATGCTTAAAAAATGTTTCAATGGCACAAGGTGTTGGAAGTCAAGAAGAGTCTTTTCAGTGGAGTGAAGTGAGTCTCATAGAGAATGAGTAGATAATATCATTTAAAATGTGTAGATATTAGTATGGTCAGTAAGTAATTAAAATATTTTTGTCTATAATTTATATACTATATAGTTTTGAAGCATGTTCTATTATTATTTTGTAGAGTGTTTAAAGTTCAAGTTATATAAAAAATCGGTGATTCATTCCGTTTGATAAAACATTTGCTAACCCTCCACATGAAATATCCATATCGAAGTATTCTATATTTATATATTCGCTTTTTTTGTTTTACCGATCCTAAAGCAACTTTTGGTTTCTTTGCAACGGTTATATTGTCGAACACAGATTTTATAAACAAATTCAATATAAAATAATTACGAAAATAATGATCGTCGTTCGTCGGATTTAAATTTATTTATTTAAATTTATTTCGCAATATTTATTTATTCCGCCAGTCAACACACAATGCCCCCAGAACTCGGTGGAAAATGGGGAACAGAGTGTCTTAACACTAGGTTCCCTCTGCCTACCCTGCTGTGTGCGGGATACAGCGTGAAGCTGATCGTTGATAGTTTTGTTAATCAATTGATATTCAGGAATGGATAGGTGGAGGAATAAGTAGGGACATAAGAAGTAACACTAGCCTTCTTGGAGTTGGTGGTACTGTGGTATCGATTGTGCTATTATTGATTTATAAAGGGACCGTGTATCCGATGTGCGGTAATGAATTTATTAAAGGTTGTATAATCGTATTTCATAAGATATTCCCTCAAGTTAAAAGGTTATTGACGTTCTCGTATTTTGTAATAAGAAGAACATTTTAAATGTAACACAATTATTGTCTAATATATTATTTTTTAGCTTCACGCTGTATCCTGAATACAACGGTGTGGGCCGAGGGAACCTAGTGTTAAGACTCAGTTCTCCATTTCGCCGAATTTTCGTTGCATTGTGTGTAAGAGTGGCGGAACTCGCCATTGATGACTTAGATATACATATAATAATTAATATATCGTATGTTGATTATATCAAATACATACCTTTATTTTATAATTTGTATTATCGATAGTGATAAGTGATTCAGTTCTCGACATTTGAGTCATATTTCGTTTTGTCTCGTAAAATGTTGTTATTTATTCATAGATTAAATATTTTAAAAAGATTTTTATCTTTTTATATATTTTCTTAATTTTCTTAATTTAATATATTTTCCATTTCTTCGCTCTGGTGTAGAGGCAAAGCATGGCGCTAAGTTCTGCAACTCAATACGCAATGCCTTCAGTATTCGGCAGAAAGTGGGGAACGGAGTGTCTTAACACTAGGTTCCCTCTGCCTACTCTGCTGTGTGCGGGATACAGCGTGAAAAAAAAAACGATAATTAGGTAGGTATGTATATTTATAATGATTCGCAGATATATTATACATTCATTACAAGACTGTACGTAGACATTGGCAGCAAAATTACATAATACGTTTCGTTTATAATAAATTCAACAAAGAATTGCACAAAAAAACGTGTGGCTGAAGTTCATACAGTTCTATAAACATAACTACTGCTAATAAATTTTCTTATCATTTTATCCATAACTTACAAATGTTGGTTCACAAATTCAACAATATTATATGTAACAATTATATATTTACTTATTTTATAGCTTTTTAATATACATTAAATGATACCTATAGGTATGCGTATCTGGATTCTAGATATTATGAATACAAATTTTACAAAATTACTAAAACTAACTAAATAATTTCGCGGAAAGCTAAATTTTATTCTTTTACGTATATACATACAAAAAACGTTATGTTCTCGCTTTAAGGTTACATTCAGTATTATTTTCTAATGTCAATATTCATTGTATGCTTGTGATAATGTCAGTAGATATCGAATTGTATCTGCTGAAGCAAACACTAAAGTCATATTAGTAGAGATATCAATAAATTTACTGATTTAAAAACTTTTGTTGATATAATTATAGCAATAACCCAGTGACATACATTTAAAAGTTAGTTTAAAAAATATTAAATTATTTATATATTTTATAATGAGTTTTGAAAGTATTTATTAATTTCATAGTTTTAATCTATAATTCCGCAGCAGTATATAACAATGGATATTATATATTAGTCTTAAAGTAAATATAATCAGCATAATTAATGGTAATTTGGGACCAATTAGTTCTTTTTAGTGCTAAAATAAAATATATATAAATTTGACAAACAAATATGAACCAATCACTATTTGTTTGTCAATAGCAACTCATAGATAGACCTGTGCCCTAAACGTCCGCCGCAAAAAATATCTAAAATAACCTCTGAAAAATATTGCTTCGGCCTGCTAAAATTTGCTTTGGTATGTATACTCGTATGTACGTATAAAAGTTGATATTTCAAAAACACGGATAGACATTTTAGTTTTATTTGTTAGATGAACAAGAATTTTTTTTATATGGTGAAATGTCATATAAAGAATGTTTGTTTTTGAATCTTTCAAAACTTAATATTGATAAAAAACCATGAAAGTAAAATATATTTATACAAACATATAATATATTCAAGTTTATCTTTCGAAATAGCTTATATTATACTGGGTTACTGCTAAATTTAATTTGACAGTACCACAATTATCTAAGCATTTACAATGACTATAATAGCTAACAGTTCTATACAATATACAGTCACATAATCACTTCCATTTTGGTCACGACATTTATTTCATATACATTATAGCAACATTGAATTAGATTAATACAGATTAATTGGTTTTATAAATTCGTAATTAAACAAAAGAAATATTAATAACGTTGAAATATGGTCATAATTATAAACGAGTATTAAAATATATTTAATTTAAATTAAATAAGGAAGGCTGCTGAGATTGGTCTTAAATGAATAGCAGTATTCCAGGCAATTTTATCCTTAACTATATTACTTAGAAAGTGGCGGTAACGAGAAAATCATGTTTTAAACTTGGAAGAACAATAGATACTCGATATACAGAGTTCTTTCGCAACTTGAATATGAGACAGCCAATGTTATAGTGGCCTAACGTCAGCATGCGAAGAAAATAGAAAAATAAAAAAATAGTATTTATAGTTTGTAAGGTGTAGCAAGAAAAAAAGGAATTTTCATTTTTAGTAAAAGCTAATGGTTGATAATATTATGTTCTAGAATCATTTTGGTTAATCACAAATCTCTATCATTTAACATTAACATCGAACTAAGATACATTGAAGATTCATAAGAACAAGTCATTACTCGAAATTAAAAAATAAAAAAATTGGTTAGGCCCCATTGAACTCGCTGCCTCATAAGCTTGAAGGGAAAAGTTTAGCACATGTAGACTAAGGCAGATATTAAAAAGGTTGCGTACGGAGCTACGTAAGAGGCGGAGGAGGGCAACGGGCTTCCTCCGCCAAGGAACCCTGCATCATGAAGTCTTCCACCCTCCCGCAATGAGCCCTGGAGACTGGATCGGACATCGTTTGTTTCTTCTAACTCCGCATCACGATCGTCGTCGTTACGGTTCTTACGATATGGCAGTTCCATTTCTGTTATTGGAATTGTATAAAGTAAGCTAAATATTAAACAATTTCACAATTTAGACGAATATGAAGCCTAATAATATTTATTAATTAGCATTATAATATTCAAAAGTTAAATTGACTCGATTTATAGTTTAAATTGATTAATAAGTATGTATCTAATTGATTTATAGTTTTGGTTATTATTATATAATACTCACACTTTTGAACATATTTGGATTTTGTTTCACCTTGATAAGTTTAATACAATATATTATTAAATTTATAGATCATGCTCCAAAAGGAATATGTATAAAGTAAAATAAAATATTGAAAAACAGACAACAATATCCTAAAAAAAGTTTTAAGTGACAACTCACCGTACAATCTAATATTGCCTTCAGCGTCCCCTATAGAGTTTTTAGAGATGCACTTGTATCCTCCCAGGTCATTTTCCTGTATATTTCTAACGATGAGACGCATTTGGACACTGTATGCAGAGCTGTTGATTTCACTCATTTGGTACTTGTCGTTCGTTATGATCATTTCACCTGTTTGAAAATTAAAGTTATATAAGTATTTTCCAATAGTGTTGGCATTGATAATAAATATCTGCAATCCATAAGAAATAATGACCTCATTATTAAGTAAGGTCAGTCGTTGCACAAGGGCACAAAGTGTGTGTGTGAAATCGACTGGCTGTGGGTTCGATTCCCGCTGATATGAAGAAATGAAATATTTATTTACATTTATATTTTCATTTCTTTGGTGTCTTAATAAAGCATAATTTTCAAAAGATGTTTATTTAAATGAAACCTTTTTACGTTTTTTTTTGGAAGTTTGTGTAATTATAAAGTAAGATTTTCAATGCTACTATATTGCTCTCCCTTTATTCGATAGGCGTATGCCTTTCCGATATAACGATACGTTTAAATTCATAACATCCATTATATTCGGGTATTTCCGACCATTGTCCGCCCGATATCGGAGTGAAATATGTTGTTTCAATATATTCTACAAGTAACGTTATATTACTATGAATTATATATGCTAAATAAATGAATACAACACAGATAAAATATGAAACAAACAAACATCCATTTTGTTATAAAATTTGAATAATTAAATATATAGTTTAAAGGAAAAATTTTATTTAAATACTGTATTGCGAACAAAATCCCCCGTCGTATTTATTCTCATAAATATCATAACAGCAACGCCAGTAGATAACCTTTATCCGCTGTATTGTAAGTACCTCGTTACTTTATCCGTTGAGAACGTTTAAAATGTGTAAAGAGTGAGTTGGTCCAACGATTCGCTGAATTTTCGTTGTTAGCTACATTATTACCCCGGCGGAGGGTCACGCTGCTTTCTACTCGTTCCACATTAAAAATTGCTTGCATTCTTCTTGTCTCGTTTATTTTTGCGGCTGGATTTTTTATTTTTTATTGCCATCCAACCGCTACGCTTTATTTTCTTGAACATCTAATTGAATTTATATCTGAGGAATAAACATTCCATTTCTGGAATTTGTATAATTTTTTATTAAGAAACTTTATTGTTTTTTGTTCATATATTAGAATGTTATTCAAGTAATTTCTTGTGAAATTGTTCCTCCTATTATGTTTTAATATTTAATATTTTAGTAAGTTTTATAAAATTTGGGTGTCCAGTGAAAATGAGAGGTGAATGAAGCCCGGCAGCTGATAGCCTCGCTGAAGTTGGGCTTGATACTCACAAAGGAGATAGTGTCGCGTATTTTAATATAATGTTAGAAACAGTCCTTTAATTTATTTATTAGGCACATTTGTACCTTAAACCATTCATTTTTTCTCTAAATATATTTAGTTTATAATATACAAATATTCAAAATAAAAAAAATACTAGGAATCGAATGATATATGTATAGTACATACATTTACTTCCGTAATTTTTTCTAATTCACAACTCAAACTAAATTTATGTTATTGACCACAACTCATTCCCGACACACGTTGTAGCTGACGTCCTGCTATGGGTATTTACTTGTGGCTGCCACTCTATGTTGTACCAAACGGTGTATTCATCGTATTCATTCATTGTATTGCTTTGCCTTTATACCAGAGCGAAGAAAATGAAAATATGAAATATTTCGTATCCTCGACAGAGAGTCGAACACGCAACCTGTCGTGTTCATAATCACACACTTCTGTCTCTGCGCCAAGACTGGCCTCAGTTCATTCATTATAATATCAATTTATAATGAATTTATAATCAATATATTACAATAATGTCGTACTTCAATTATAAATTAAATAAAAGTAATTAATAAATGTTCTTAACGTTGACCAAACAGGATTGGAGCTCGTGTGAATTGGCCACAAATCTGCGGCTCTTGCGGTGCAACTGACACCTTGCTTGACGCCTGCGACGGGCCCGCCCTCTTTTGTTTACCCCTCGACGAGCATATTAATTAATTATTGTTCAATACGGAGGTCAAGAATACTTGATAAAGGTGAATTATAGATATATTCAAAATATAATATAATTTAATATTTTCCTAGCCAGTTTTATTGATTACTATTTACTATTTATATCGAATTTTATTATTATGAATTAAATTCGAATTTTATCAAAGATGTATGTATATTGGTCCTTTTTAAAAAATATATTTATAAGACAGGTATAGGCATAGGCAGAGGGAAACTAGTGGTATGACATACCGTTCCCCACTTTCCGGAGTGGCGGAACTTAACGCCGCGCTTTGCCTCGATACAACAGACAACAGAGCGAAGAAATGAAAATATAAATGTAAATAAATATATAACTTCCTCGAGTGGGGATCGAACTCACAACCAGTCAATTTTAGTTGCCTGCTT
>DWAN01001789.1:0-16746 GCA_018230445.1 Heliconius hewitsoni | reverse complement strand
TATATATATATATATATATATATATATATATATATATATATATATATGATTTATTTATATAATTTACCGTATAATTAGTAAAGCATAGACTAAATTTGTACTTTAATTGTAATATAAATCTTTTTAGATTGTTATAAATAGATTCTTTTTAATTTCAAAAAAATCAATAAAATCTACATAATTTTAATCATTTTAAAACTTACCCATAGACATAGCGTCTTAAGTTATATCTTAACTGGTTCAAAAAATAGTGACAGCGACCGAAAATAGCGCTACAAAATGTGTTATCATTTATCACTTCGTTGATCTCGCGCATGGTATCTTGCGGTCAGGTTCGATTGACCAACGCGCCGTTGTTTACTAGTACTTGCCTCCTTAAATATTATTACTAAATTCTTTTATTTTCTAATGATCTATTTAAATATTATTTATGTAGGATGTAGTTCTTTGTTTGAAATGTAAATAGAAAAATTAAAAAATTGTCATAAATGATTCTGATATGAATGGGCGTCCTACACATTCATTTTGTATTAATATGTGTACTGTTGTATATAAAAGAGTTGTGCAAAGCTTATCAGCAATGATTTATAACTTTTTAGTATAAATTTAATTTCATTAATATAATTGGTTTGAGACCGTTTATGGAGTTAAGAGCGTACGTGGATAATGTTACGAAATTGTAAAATATATTATATCGCATTAGTTTGAAAAGACAATAAATTTTAATGTCGATAAGAAGAAAATTATTGAAATGTCTTTATAACAATAAACTACTTTAACTTTTTATGAATTAGAAAGTGAAACACAATAGAAATACAGTACCATATCTAAAATAATATAAATCAAAGAAAACAATTATCAGTTACTTCCTGTAAACAGAGCTATTAATATTCCCGATGTATAAAGTTACGAAAAGTAACCCTTTCTTTTGAACAGGAACATGTCGCAACGTGTGCATGTATTCAGTGCGGCGTACAATCCGTGCATATAAATTCGTGTTCTCGCGTTGCGCAACCGATCGCTTATGGCTCATTACATTACTAGGAGTATTGTGATTGATAGTACCGACGACATTTAATCCGCATCCATATTATATATACTGATATTTTAAAATAGTGTTAAGATAACTTTTTTAAATTCTATAAATACAATTTTATCGAATACTCAAAGTTATCCCAGGTTATTCTCGTTGTGGCGCAGGGGCACAAAGTATGAGTGTAAGACCAACTTGTTGTGGGTTCGATCCCCAGTCTACGAGAAGAAATATTTACATAAATTTATATTTCCATTTCTTCGTTCTGGTGTCGAGGAAAAGCGCGGCGTTGAGTTCTGCCACTCAACACGCAATGCCTCTAGAATTCGGCAGAAAGTGGGGAACGGAGTGTCTTAACACTAGGTTCCCTTTGCCTAAACTGCTGTGTGTGGGATACAGCGTGAAGCTGTTTTTTTTTTAAACGAATACTCAAAAATAAGTTTTTTCATTTGAATTTACGATTATATAACCTATGTTACATGCGTGATGTCTTTATAGAAATTATAATATGTTTGTACATACATACGTATATAGTTATATTTATAAAACAATATATATTTTCTTTCAGATTGTAGTAGTCATCTGCATGGTAGGCGTAGCCTCCGCTAGCATCGTAGCACCAGTACCGGTCGCCCGCGTTGACCCTCTCCCTCAGTACTCCTATGGCTACGACGTTCAAGATGCCTTAACTGGTGATTATAAGGGCCACCAGGAACAACGAAATGGTGATATCGTCACAGGGTCATACAGCGTTGTTGACCCTGACGGTACCAGAAGGATTGTGGACTACTCCGCTGACCCTCTTAACGGTTTCAACGCTGTTGTCCGTCGTGAACCCCTTGTATTAGCTGCTCCTGCTAAGGTCATCGCTCCGGCTCCCGTCGTAGCCCCTGTGGCTAGGGCACCCATCTTTGCACCAGCACCTGCACCCATCTTAGCGCCAAGGTTACCATACTACGTCTAGATTAATTACTACAATTTTGTTGTGTTGCTGTATATACCTATTAAAAAATAAGGCCTTTTATAATTGTTATTTATGTTATTAAATGAATGATTTCATATAGTATTTCTTTATGAGTTGTTGTCCGCAACTTACCATTCTCCTTCTATGTCTAACCTCCAAATTGTGAGTATAAAAATTTACATCCCTTTTTCCCTTTTTTATCCCGGTAGAACTACGGACAAGTTCCTCTTTGAGTTTTCAATAACACATTTGCATATTCCCATATCAAGCTGAATTAATATAACCATAAATATGTTATTTCATTTCTATGAATCTTTTTGATTAAAGAGAAAACTATAACTTATAATGAAAATTAGCCATAATTTATAAAATCGATCGGGCTTGAGAATACAAATATTTTACATTTAAAAATAATAATACGATGGCGTAATTGAGACACGTCCTCCGAATACGACGGCCGTGCCTTCAAATTGAATTAATAGAAATATTTATATAAATACAGGATGTAGCTGGATTGACGGTACTGCGATGGTCTGTGGATAATCGACCTCAGTATCTTTCTATTTCATCCCCATCAAAACGATTTAAAAGTAGTCAATTCTCGTAATGAGAATAACAATTTTTTACTATTAGTTCATCATTTTATTTGAGTCCAGTTGTGGCGCCGGGGCACAAAGTGTGTCTGTAAATATGACCGTTGTTGATGTTGCCCACAACGACCCCAATTCGAGTCTTAAAACTAGGTTCTCTCTATCTACCCTGTGAGAGTACACCGTGAAGCAGTTTTTTTTACTATTTCATTATTCAAGTACATTTTAAACATGTTATTTTTGAGCCTATTGAATTAGTCTTATGAAATTTTCGACTTTTTTGGAATAATCCCTACTCTACAGAAATAGCAGGAGTTTCGAAAATTACTTTCGGAAAAAATATCAGTAATTTTTTGATACAGCAACATTGAAAGTTTTTTAAATATTTCGCTTAAATTTAAACAACTATTTTTATTTCTGTGATTTCCAATATTTATAGAGCGACAAGTTTAAATTATTATATAATATGAATGGTGTATTATTGATTTATATTTAGAAAAAAAACATAAGCATAGACCTAACAGTTGTTGTAGTTCCCATTTTTTAAATGAAAAAACACAAAATTTCCAAATATCTGCTAAACCACTGAAAATCGCTGAACATACATAGGCATGAAATTGATAGACACTGAGGGCGTGACATAATGCCAAAAATATCATGGGTATGATAAAAGTTTTAAAGATAACCTCAAGACTTAAAGAAAATATGTATTATTTAAGAAAATACAACAGAAATGTAACGGAATAATATATGAGTCAAATATTTTTTACAAAAATATATATATTAGCATTTATATGTAGATTTCAAGAAGAACAATGGGCGCAGCTTTTATTGTAAACATATCTCTTTTCAATAGTTTTTCCAAACTTCATAAAAATATAAAAGAATTTACATTATGAAAACAAATTAAATGTCAAAAACTTGGAATCCAAGAGTGTCAGATTTGGGTGGGGGTGGAAGAGCCCGTTCCGGACCAGGAATAACTGATAACCCTCTTTGAAGTCGGCGTTTACGTTCTGCTGGTTTCTCGCCTGCTTCAGCTTTACGAGGCAAAACTGAAAAACGCCTTCCAGGCGGTACGGTGGACATTCTTTTGAACAATACTTGCGTTTCGACGCGCTGGCTTTCATCCATAACAGCTAAAATTTGTTTTTCACGTTGTACTATAGCTTTCCTCTCGTCTGCAGTCACTGTCTCTGCCGCCATTTCTGCACATTTACTTAAGAACGCTTGAACACGTTCTGGGTCTTGTAATTTCTTTGAATATTCATAAGCCTCTTCAACCTGAACACGAACTTCGTTAGAATTACCTTGTTGCATATCACCACTCATAAGGACGAAGCACCCATTTAACCACCACGTAACATTGCTTATTTCTTGGGCTTCCCGTTGACATCGTTTAGCATAGAATTTAGCTAGTGCGTAATTTTTTTGAGTGCACAATAGACGAGCAATCTCATACATAAGCCAACATTTCATTGTTGAATTTTCACACATTTCTAATACTGCAATAACTTTTGCAGTTGCTTGTTTTATATCAATGAATTTATATGGATAGTTAGCCATTACAGAATCAAACGAGGTAGGTCTGCCGACAGGCAAGCCCATCAAGAAAGCAATACGGCGTCGATTTCCACGTTCGCTTAGAGTATATGACAGACGATGCTGTAACAAATATGCCTCTCCGACGGCACGATATAAACGATCTGTGTATAATTCTTTATCAGGTAATGTTCTTGGTGTTTTACCATCTAAAAATTGTTGCATTCGCTCCGCTTGTGCTATTAAGTCCATAACACGACTGGCGCGTAAGCTTTTTTCTATTTGTTTCAAAAGCCTTTCAGCTGTCCGTGCACCGATTTCACGTTCTTTTATTAAAACATTTTCTTTATATTTATTTTGATGTTTTGATTCCGCTTTTTCAGCAAGTTTTATTGTATAATATGGTCTTTGTGCCCGTAACATATCTTGCCTCTCACTAAGAGATCTCAATACTTCTTTAACAATAGATTTTAATTCTTTACTTCCCCTTGAATTTGCAGACTTAAGTCGTTGGTCTTCCATAAGCTCCTGTAAGAAAAACTTATCATATGCCATCGGTCCTAAATACTTCATAGCTAAAACACGCGCTAAAGTAAGGTGCTTACGAGCTTCCATTTGCGTGAGCTTTCGTTTTTTCATCGGTTTCGGTATTCTAGATACATGTTGTTGTTTTTGTGGTTCATCCTCATCAACTCGATCTTTTTCATTACGTTTTATCAAAGGTAAAAATTCTACCATGACATTACCTGCATTAACTCCAATGCAGTCTTGGATTGTTTCGATTCCTTGATTTACGCCTTCTACAAAGTAAGGAGGCTGATGCCGATGTCTAGCTCCCCTATAATTCATTACAACGGACTTTTCAAAATCGGACATGGTGTACATGGCACGAGCTTGCATGTTTCGGGCGTTCATATTACCAGGTTCTAATATAAGAGCAAGTTCTGCATCAGAGTATGCTTGAATCGGTTGAACTGCATCTGCACAAACTTGACTTCGACCAGTGAGTGTACGTACATCATCTTGTGTATTTCTGAAGGCCTCATCATAGGAAGCTTTAGCTTTTTCGAATTGCTCAAGTCGTCGCAAATATGCTCCTCTTTCGCGATACACGGTTAAAGCACCATATAATGGTTTTTCCTCCATAGTAAATATTTATTTAGTTAATGCTAAGAATATATGTCAAAAAATATAATTTTCATGAGATTCTTTACTAACACGTGACATTTTGGCACACATAGAGTATACAGATTAAACACCAGTGTTAAAAATAAAATAAATTAAAAATAATAATAATAAAAATGAAATAAATTTAGTCAATAAATATAATGTTTTGTACCTATTTGGTCATCAATAAGAATACAAATTAAACAAATTATACAATAAACTTACTTATGAAAAATAATACTTATGAAAAAAAAAATTATTATTGAGGGCATTTGTCAGTGTAACAGAACAAAACAATCATTTTTATTTTTTGTCTGTTTGTCGGCTAGTCTCAGCGTTTGATCATGCTAATCTCAGGAACTTTTTTTTTAGTTTTTACTATATATTGTATCTCAGTTTTCGCTATTGTATTTTGGCAAATCTTACTTAAAATTATTTATTGTTTTATTTTTTTTTAATATAAAATATAAATAAAAAAGTGATATCAATATAAATAATTTTGTTCGATAAATTTGCTATAAAATAAATGTTTCATTTAATTATTTGAAACTTTACTTTTCAACGTATGTATATTATCTTTTAAATGATATTGTTATTAGAACTCGAAAATGGTGCAGATTAGTAAACAAATAATATTATAGTATAGACTTTGGAAAGAAAAAAATCTATTATTTGATATCTTTTATGATAACAGTGATATGTACAATGTAACAATTTTTATAGATATTACTTTATTATGCCTAGACTGTAAAGCAGATTTACTACGCGTACCCATTTTATGTACATAAACTTATTTTAGTTTCAAGTATTGTTGGACATTATTAATATAAATGATAATTTGCAGGTCCCATTGAATTTATTCTATTTAGAAATTTTTAAACTGTTTTTTTATTTCAAATTTTTACTCGACGTAAACTAATTTACGAGCAAGAATATTATAAAATATTATGATAAAAAAAAACTTTTATTTTTTACGATAACATTTTATAATAAACTCCATTTATGTCTTTTTCTCAAATTTCACTACTATCGTGTGTTGACTGTACACATAATAAATATATTTAATTTTGTAATGTTCGAGAAAATTCCACATATTAATCAAGATTATGACAATTGAAAAGAAGTTTAACTGTAAAAAGAAATTAGTATGTAGGTTATTTTTTAAGTTAAGAAATTATGTTCATAAAGAACTCTTTTTATCTTTATAATTTTATGCAATATTTTATTGGAAGATTCATTATAATATTCAATGAAACATAATAAATTTGTCACAAATAAAAAATTTATTGGCCAAATATAGAGAGAAATCAGTCATAATTATATATAACAAAAATTTAGACAGCTACTACTGGGGCTGCTGCGTATCTGCCAGCTATCAAAGGTGATGAGTATGCAGCATATCTGGCAACGGGAGCCGAGTAAGCGAATGGCGCGCTGTATGCCGCTACTTTTGCTACTGGGGCACTGTACGCTGAGTAAGCCAATGGGGCTGTGTATGCAGCTGTGTATTTGGCTACTGGGGCGGCAAACACGGGGGCGGCGGCAAGAGGGGCTGCAGCAACTGGAGCAGCAGCAATACGAGCCGGTACCACCGCAGGCTCGGCGACGACGGCTGGAGCAGCGGCCACTAAAGGTTCTTTGCGCACGACCGCATTGAATCCGTTAACGGAGTCAGCGGAATAATCAACAACGCGGCGTGTGCCATCAGGGTCCACGAGCGAATACGACCCTTGTACTAAGTCACCATTACGTTGTTCTTGTTGACTCTTGTAATCGCCAGTGAGTGCATCGGCAACGTTGTAACCAAAGCTGTACTGTGGAAGAGGATCGAATTCTTCGAGTCTGGCTGCGACTGCTGGTGCTGCGACAACAGGAGCCGCTGCAAGTGGCGCGGCTACTGCGATAGATGCACTGGCGCGGGCCATAGCCACGAGGCAGGAGAAGATGACGATCTGAAATATATAATAAATAAATTTAAAACTTGTATGACTTCAGAGGTTGCATTAAGAACAGATATTGGTAACATTCGTTTGTCATAGACAGCGTTCTTGAAATAGTGACACAGTTTCATGAGGATCACACTAGAGCGATTGCGTAAAACGAGCACGGGGAAATTACTAAGAAGGCGTGTTAATAGTTGTCAAGGACGGACGCATGTCGTCTCCTGCATCATAATTAGCTTAAATGTAGTACTGATTTAATTTATATATTAAAAACATACATTGAAAGTTGATTATGGTGGAACATTTTGAAAATCTAATAAACATGATATTATAGATCTTTATATAAATTGTCCTATTCGTATCAATAATATCAGTTGTCAGATTTATTATCCAATAAAAATGTCAAATTTTATCATTTTCACAGAAAAATCTTTAAAAATATTAATTTATAATTGATCGAAAAAATATATATTTCTTGAGATTATATTTTACCTTAAAGGCCATTGTTGTTTGGATGAGTTGATGATGAAGCCAAGTGTGACTATGCTCCAGAAGAGTTTACCGAGGTATATATAGCGACGCGGGTTGTGACACCGGGCCAAGTTCGCGTTTAGTATTATGTCGGCGCATCACTATGGATGTGCGCGCAATTGAAAATGAGCCGCAATTTGTCAATGGCGGAAAATTCAGTGTTCTTGACTTTAGGCCAAGTGTTATGAAATTTTAACATAATTTTTGTTTCTTTCCAAGATGTATTGTAATAAAGTATAAATATAATTCTAAATAGGTTAATAGTGTTAGCTGCTTCAAGCTTCACGCTGTATTCCGCACACAGCTGGATAGGCAGAGGGAACCTAGTGTTAAGATACACCCATCTATATTTTCCACCGAATCCTGGAGACATTGCGTGTTGAATGGCGGAAGTTAACGCCGCGCTTTGTCTCGAGACCAGAGCGAAGAAATGAAAATATATATTTAAATAAATATTTTATTTCCTCGAGTGGGGATCGATCCCATGACCGCCGCGTCACAGTCACACCCTTGTGCCCCTGCGCCACGACGGATTCTATATTAAACATATTTTTTTATTTATGTGCTATTAAACTAAACTTAACATAAATAAATCCATCGGAAGCATGTTTCAAAGTTTCAATATCGATATCAAAAACAGTTTCCAAATATTGACAGCGACAACTACATGCATATAATTACAAACAATTATATTAATTCCAAGCTGTCAACTTCGTTTTTGTGTAATTATATTTATGAAATTTAGGTACCTACAGTTTTGAAGTCAGTTTACGTTTTCTTTTATGTAAGCATGTCCAAAATATTTTACAAAGAAACATCTTGCTATAATTAAAGTATGTATAGTTACATATTCTCTTTATTCTCTTCATTGCCTAATGGTTACTTCAATAGAGTTATATCAAAACTCATATTCACTTCGTCGCTCGTACAATATATAGTAAATTAGCAAGGAAGAGAATAACAAATGTGAATAAAATAAATCAGTTTCAACGGTTTGTGTTTGTGTTTGATTATTGCAATTACGCTTTGTATGTAGTAGTCACGGCTGTCTTAATTAATATTCTACAATTTTAATTTTTCAATGATTATTAACTATGGTAGGCATAGACAATGTTTTTTTTTTCTAATGTGCCATTTCCTTATTTTTAGCTAGTCTATTAATGATCCTCCGTCGGTTATTCCAGGTTCTTTTTTGTATGGTAATGTCTATGTTACTGAACAACTTTTGTCAAAACGCCATTTCGTTTTTTTCTCATAAATTAGTCTACAAAAAAAGGTAAAAATTAAATCAGCTTCACACTGTATCCCGCACACAGAAGGGTAGCCAGAGGGAACCTAGTGTTGAGACACTCCGTTCCCACTTTTCGCCGAGTTATGAAGGCACTGTGTGTTGAGTGGCGGAACTTAACGGTGCGCTTTGCCTCGACACCAGAGCGAAGAAATGAAAATATAAATAAATATTTCATTGATATAGTGGGGATCGAACCTACAACCGGCGTATACTCTCACACTTTGTGCCAAACTGGCTTAAAAAAAAGATCATAGATTTTTATTACTATTTTAATCAGGAGAAATTTTATTTTAAAATTTTGTTTATTACTACAAAATATTTATTATTGATCGATTGTTGCTATGAATAGTAAGTGTAAGTTAGCATGTGTGACCGTCTAAGCGCCAGTTTACATTTCTGCTGGCCATTCGACCGCAGTCTATGTCGTTTTAATTAATATCTCACAAGGCTTTACAGTCTTTGTTCAGTCTGTCAGTTCCATGTACGGTCTCAACATCAACACTAAGAAAATCAATTACATGATACTACATAAAACTGTTTGTTAAATGCCACCTGCTAATTCCTCTCTACTTTGTAGTGGACAGCCCTTACAAAAAGTTAATGCAAATATATGGGATGTTGAGTTAATTAGCGGCAGGTGACAACAGTATCCATATAAAATGTCGCATAGAAAGGCCGTAATGCTTTCTTTAAGCTCAAACCACTTTTGTGCAATAAAAATGTGAACATTGAACTATGAGCGCGTTTTGCACGCTGTTACCTTTTTTTCGTTCTGATGTATTGCCGAAGCGTAGACACTCACACCCTCGATGAGCACGAAAATTGTAGGCTTCGAAATGTGGGTATATAGAAGAATGTTAAGGATCTGACAAGATCCCATCATAACCAAGAGAAGGATCCTGGAAAGATAAAATAAGAAACAAAACCATAAGCCGCATGAATTAAAAACCAGTAGTTTTATATTTAGTGAAGAAAACGAAGCTTTAGTATTTGGGCCACATTATGAGAAACGCGAAATATCGACTATTGCGCCTTATCAACAACACAAATCCAGGATAAGACGAAGCGTGGGCCGGAGGAGAACATCGTAGCTAAAAAATCTACTCCAGTGGTTTATAAGAGTACTTGTTCCTTATTCAGAGCAACGCTATAATAGTCTAAGTTGCCTTTTTGATCGCAGGACTTCGCAAGAACATGGCACCCTAATAAAAAGGCTTTACAAAACGCAATTAATTTAATTATTTTTAATTTCTGTTTCAGCTTAGATTACTATTTTAAATGTATAATAAATTTGCTTTAACTCTCGATAAAATTAAATACGGGTATCCCCTGATTACTGATGACAATTCCCGTAGTTGTCCCCAGTACAATCGTCGACTTTTTATACATTTTAGTTAATACTTTTTTTTTTATTTTACAATATTTATGAAAAACAATAAATACATAAAAGGAATAGTTAGCTTTCTTTCAGCATTATTATTAGAATAAAATATATTTAAAGTTAGAAATGATAACGTGCTAATTAGAGCGCGCCTCCGGCGTTATTTTTGTGTATAAAATCTGCACGCAACCGTCCAGCTATATCATTTAATCATTACATCTCAATTGGACGAAATGGCTTTCAAGGTACATAATACTCATAAAATGTTTATGATAAATTCTAATATGTTATTTTGATATGAATATTTTAAATAAACTAATTTTGTTAAGTTTTTAAATAAACTGTGACTGTGAATAAATTAACTCTTATTAATTCACTCGATAACAGTTCGTCGTGCTCGCTTGCTTCGTGGCTGCTGCCAGCGCAGGTCTGGTTCCCGCCGCACCCGTAGTGTACTCCGCTCCGGTGCACCACGCCGCTCCCCTGGTATATGCAGCCGCGCCTATTGCCAAAATTGAGGAATACGACGCCCACCCTAAATACAGCTTTGCCTATGACGTTCAAGACTCCGTCAGCGGAGACTCCAAGAGTCAGCACGAATCTCGCGATGGAGATGTAGTACAAGGCTCTTACTCTGTTGTGGAACCCGACGGTTCCAAGCGCATCGTGGACTACTCTGCTGATCCCCACAACGGATTCAATGCCGTTGTGCGCAAGGAGGCCGTTGGTGTTAAGGTGGTCGCCCCAGTTGTCGCCAAGGTCGCTGCGCCTCTGGCCTACGCCGCCCCTGTCGTCCACGCCGCCGTCCACGCTGCACCAGTAGCTTACGCAGCTGCTCCCGTCGTCCACTCTGCTCCTTTAGTGCACGCGCCTGTTGCCTACTCCTCATTCTACCATCATTAAGGAAAAGTAAATTGTTCTATAGATTAAAAACATATTTATTACCTTATATGTGACTTCTTTTCTTATTTCCCAATCTTTATTCTTACATGAAAACCAGATCCAGATTATTATGACAGACGGAAGCACCCTTGAATAGAATATCACGGCTAATTTGATCTACGTATCTCGGCTACTATAAAGGCAGAATTTTTTATATAAAATTATTAAAAAATTATATGAAGTTTATTGTAGAATCTTAGCTTAGCATTTAGCTTTTATATTTTTATACACACAAATATAATAAATTGCATCAGTTACTTAATAATAACTAATATATCATTTATTATATATGAATTGACTTAAACTTGTAAGCTTATAGGAGGGTATTTTAAGGGAAGTGGGAAATTAAATTATGTTTACTAAATAAAAACGATTTTTTTATTATAATAAACAGTTTATTAATAAATTTTACTTATATGCATAAAAAAATTGCACTTTCGTAATAATATTTATGAAATAAACTATAAAAAGAATTATATAATAATTTGCTACAAAAAATATTTTATAGATATATTATTTAACATATTTATATATTTTTGTATTGTTCATACAAAGGAAAATATTTTTAGTTTAGGTATTCTTATTTTTTGCTGCGTGGCTATAGATGAGTGCGGTCTGGCGTTATCATGGCAGAACACCACGCTCTTCCTATTCACCAGCTCTGGCCGGTTTCCCTTAATATCTTTTTTTACTCTAATCAGTTGCTGACAGAATAGATGAAAATCGATAGTTTTACACAGTGGCAAAAGCTCATATTGGACGATTCCTTTCCAATCCTATCATACACACAGCATCACTTTGTTCCGAGTAAGGCCGGGCATTGCCACAGTCCGTGGGACTTGTCCATGCTTCGACCATAATCTTTTTCGCACATTTTTATCGGAAGTCACCCATTTTTCATCACTTGTAATCAACTGTTTAAGAAATGCTTCGAAATTGTTACGTTTCAACAAAGAATCGCAAATGGAAACACGTTGCATTAGGTTTCTCTCAGTGAGATCATGTGGTACCCAAATGTCAAGTTTTTTCTTGTACCCAGACATACGTTCGCGGCACCTTTTTTGTAATAAAACTTTATAATGTACCGAATTTGTTCGTCACATACGTTCATTTTGCTTGCTTGAAAAACAATTGAAAAATGGCGGGAATTCGTTTCTTTTTATTATTTATTGCATCTTCCGAATGTCACATTTAATGGTATAAAAAACCAGCCAGTTACATTTAGTACAGCCAAAGAGACTTGATTACTAATAATATATTCAAAACCCCGACCTATTATATATGGCATATATAGGAAAATACAAAATTACCAAAAGGCCCGATTTCAGGATAAGCGATACATATAAAACTGTTTATTAAAATGATAAAACGCTTTTTAGAAATATACGATTTGAAAGCTGAGCTTCGTGAATAATCCTAGACGGTGCGTACATTAAACAGGATATTCCGAACCTAAAGCAATCCACATCACATTGCTGGCTTTCAATGCTGAATTAACGAATAAATATAAGTAAATTAAAGTAATATACGAGGCCAGTCGTACCGCAGGAGTCAAATGTTGTGACTGTAACCGCAACAAGTAGTGGGTTCGATCCCCAATAGATGAAATAAAATATGTAATATTTTCATCTCTTCACTCTGGTCGTCTTGCGAAGACGAAGCGCAATGCTCCAGAATTTGGCGGAGAGTGCCTTAACACTGAGTTGCCTCTGCAAAAATGTAATGTTATTCCAATTATTGAGTTTCACACTGTATCCCGCACATAGCAGAGTCGACAGTGGCAGAGGAAAACTAGAAACCTACTGTTAAGGCTCTCTGTTGCCATTAAGACACTTCAACTCTTAACTTTTCGTCGAATCTTGGAGGCATTGCATGGTGGATTGCATGGTTCGCATTGCATTGCAGAGTTACCAATTTACGATTATTATACAAACAGAGTAAAAATACAAAACATTGTTAAATTCAATTTAATAAGAGACTCTAGCTCGTGAGACGAGAGAGCTCGAGAGAGCTCGAGAGAGACTAGCTCGTGTCATTTCTATTGAGTGCTTTTGCTTTGAGACTATCTAGTATTTAATTATGTAAAGGATTAGTACCTAACAATTTTCACTTCCTTTGAAAATAAATAAAAAACATCTTCACGCTGTATCCCTCCCTCAGTAGGGTAGGCAGAGGGAACCTAGTATCATAAGACACTCCGTTCCCCACTTTCTGCCGAATTCTGATTTGATTGATTCTGATTCTGACACCAGATCGAAGAAATGGAAATATAAATAATTAAACATAATATGATAAAATTAAATAACTCCCTGAACACTATAGAGCGCCCTTTATTAGTAAGTCAAAGTGCTTAGTTGAGTGTAAACTAATATAGAAAAATGTTATTATTAGTGATAAAAATTGCTTTAAAGATTTTTTTACATATAACAGCGTGAAACTGACTTATTTATTATTTTATGTTTAATTATGTCAATTATATTATACAGTATTATTACTTCAACAATTTTACTCATAAATTATTATTTTAATAAAACTACAATTTAATAAAAAAATATTTATAAGGTCATGTTCAAGTTTAATTTGATGAAGTATACCTTACGTACTCATTTCGTTTGGTCCGCCGCTTCGCCTGAGGCATCTACTAAGTAGTATAAAACCACAGGCTGAAAGTAAACTTACATCATTATATCAAGTGATCTTAATCAGGCATAATGGCTTTTAAGGTGTGCAAAACAATATTTGTTACGTTTAAGTGCTTTTTTATATTATAAAATATTGTCTTGAGGTCACGGTGGCGGCACAAGTGTGTGACTATATCAGTCAGTATCAGTCACGTTGACTGATTGTGGGTTCGATACTCACCCGAGGAAATATATTTATACATTTTCCTTTCTTCCCTCTGGTGTCAAAGCAATGTGCAGCGTTGAGTTCCGCTACTCGACATGCAATGCTTCCAGAATTCGGCGGAGAAAGCGGAACGGCTTGTCTTAACACAAAATTCCCTCTGCCTGCAATACAAACGTGAAAAATTACATAATTGTAAAATATTAGCTACTTATTATTTAAATTTTGTCAAATAGCCGCTAAGACTATAATTATTAATATAATAATATTATATCTATCAACAGTTCGTCGTACTCGCATGTTTCGTGGCGGCCGCCAGCGCCGGTATCGTTCCGGCTCCCGTCGTCTACTCTGCCCCGGCATACCACGCCGCCCCCTTGGCTTACGCCGCCGCACCTGTCGCCAAGCTCGCCTACGCCGCCCCGGTCGCCAAAATTGAGGAATACGACGCCCACCCTAAATACAGTTTCGCTTACGACGTTCAGGACTCCGTCAGCGGAGACTCCAAGAGCCAGCACGAGTCCCGCGACGGAGATGTAGTACAGGGTTCCTACTCTGTTGTTGAACCTGACGGTTCTAAGCGCATCGTCGACTACGTTGCCGATCCTCACAATGGATTCAACGCGGTCGTTCGCAAAGAAGCCGGTGTAAAGGTTGTCTCTAAAGTTGTAGCACCCGTAGCTTACGCCGCTCCCGTCGCTAAGGTCGCCGCCGTCTCCTACGCCGCACCCGTGGTCCATGCTGCCCCCGTGGCGTACGCAGCTGCCCCAGTAGTGCACTCTGCCCCATTAGTCCATGCGCCACTGGCCTACTCCTCCCCCATCTACCACCATTGAGTTAATTATTCATTTTAAAATAAACATATTTATTTAAAAATATATGTATATTATTAATCATCCACCTAATTAGGAATTATATTACTCTTTAATTCCTTTATTTCACAAGGTGAACATGCATACAAATTTATCGTAACTGTTCTCTTTTTTTGAAGGATCCTGTTAATATTATTAATATGAAAGTTTGAGAGATTAAGATTTGATTACGGATTTTGATGAAATTTTATAGGAATGACGCAGCTTATATATCAGAATTACACGTGGGCTACAATTTATTGAGATAATTTTTGTTGAGAAATTATTATTGAGAAATTATTTTTATGTTGGATAGTCTATTTATCAAGGCTACTGCACAGATCAGATTACATAGAATATAGTTATGTTTATATATATATATATTTGATATAAATATATATAGTATGACTTGAGCTCACCAAATTAAACAACACAATATTTTATATGAGAATTTATAAAATTAATTTAATCTACATATCCATTGACTTACTTACAGTATGTCAAAATGCCTTGAGACGTATTTTTGATTACTTAATAATTATAACACTAAATATGGTATTAATAAAAAAAATATGAAGGCTATTTCATACGATATGTCCAAAATGAAGGTAAATTTAAAAAGAAAGTTTTTTTTTTACTCTCCATTGCACATATAGCAGAAAAGGCGTTTAACGGGGTGTCTTAAACTAGGTTAGTTACAGCTAGACACCCCGTTCCCCACTTTTCCCCGCTCGTGGGCATTGCCTGTTGAGTGACTGAACTCAACACCGCGCTTTGTCTTGTTATCGGAGAAAAAATTTAAATATTTTAGTATATTGAAGAAATTAAAATACTTTAGTTTTTAATTATTTCATTACTTGGAAATATTAAAAATTCCCGTTTCCCCGGATGAAAACGGATTGACAGCGGAAAGTGGGGAACAGAGTGTAGACTAGGTTCTCTCTGCCTATTCTGCTGTACGCGGGATATAGCGTGAAGACTAATTTTATTATTAACTTAAAAAAAAACTACTTTTTTTAATTGAAATTGTTAAAAAAGAGTCGTTGCTTTTGTAATATCAATTTAATTAAATATAACAAAGTTTATTTTCTTGTTATTGCTAATTTGTAAAAAATACAAGTGTAAATTATCTTGAAAATCATTTATTTACCCCGGTGAGAACATCCATATTCATCGTATTTATAGTGAGCCACTGTGCAGCACCGACCTCATTTATAGAACCTATAACAAGACTGATTAACATATTGAGTAAATCTACTATAAGTAATATTTCGCCAATTTCCGAGTCACACTAACACTACAACTAACTGACTAACAATTACAGTCAACTTAAAATTGACAAGTGCAGTACACAATGGCATTATTTTCTATTAATGTTATTTAATTAATTTTTTTTATGAATATTACCAATTACATTGTAAGTTAAAAATCATCTTAATATTATTTATATTGTCTAAGATTATGCTGTGAAGACTATCATCTTCTCTTTGGTAGAGTAGGTGGGAATGTGGATCTTTGGATGTTTCTTTTAATGTAAGCTATATTAAAATTAAATTAGCTTCACACTGTATCCCGCACACAGCAGGGTAGGCAGAGGGGACTTAGTGCTAGTACACTCCGTTCCCCACTTTCTACCGAATTTTGGAGGCATTGCGTGTTGAGTGGCA
>DWAN01001788.1:0-16748 GCA_018230445.1 Heliconius hewitsoni | reverse complement strand
CCAGAACTGATGAGTTCCGGACGGGTAGCTCTCAAGCTTCTCGCCAATTTTGGCGATATGCTCGGACCTTGCTCTGGCAAATATTTGTCCTATCTTGAAACGAATCTAACTGGGTAGGCCGTCGTGGTCCAGCGAAACCCGTAACTATAAAACGCGTCGATTGTGGGTTCGATTCCACTCGATATAATGAAGTGTATTAATTTTTTCTCGTTCTGGTTACAAAACAAAACGCGGCGTTTTCCGCTTCTTGACACGCAAAAACAAACTTGTAATTATGAGACAGACGGTATTAATACTAGGACCCTAACTTTCGTCAAACCTGCTATGTGCGGGAATCAGACTAAAGCCTTTTTTTTCGATTTGGTTTTACTGCTATTGACCTGGGATGGTCTTTACAGCCTCATTCAACTATTTTTTTAGTCGACTGATCGAATCGATCGAATGATTCTCTCGTTAATTTTCGCTAAACTGCTAATGAAACCGATAGGTCTGTAGTAGTAGATTGTCGGGTTTTTTAGACTTGCGAATGCCTATGACTGGAGCTTCCTGCCACTCAGAGCAGGAGCCTGCCTGCTAGAATGGCGTTAAAAATTAGGAACACCAAAAAATTTATTGAGTCGGAAGGTTCTTTAAAACATTGCGTAGGATTTTGTCAGGCCCCGAGGCCTTTTTGGGATTAAGGTCCGTCAGAATGGATTTAATCTCGTATACGTCGACCAATCTCGTATACGTCAAAAGGTTCTCGACAGCGACCAGAACGCATGGAACGATGGCGGGAGCCCTCCGAGCGTCGACTATCATAACTGACTCGCCTCTGAGCTGTTCAAATTAGGATTGGTCTCTGTCGGTAAGGTTGTTTCATTTTTTACTATTTGCAGCGTTCGGACACGCACCGTGATCTCTGGTGGCTGAGTTTTAACATCGGATTAGCTTTTTCGAGCTTGTCTGAGATCACAAATCGCCCTTCATCTGTGAAAAGATTGTTGAATGTACGTCGTGAATTGTGAGTCTATAATTCAAGGATTGAGGTCGGCGAGTGCCAGATTAAAGAAAAGTAAAAAAATGCAATATAAAAATATGTTACGTTACACTAAGGCATAGGGAGTTTCACAAAGGTGACCAGCCGGGACAAGGACGGGGTGAGGGTCAACAAATCATGACGTCATCTATGGAAGTCTTCATAAAAGAAGTGTGTTGGAATACAATATTTATATTCTTTTTTTTTCTATTATCTTTTTTTGACATTTTCTTTAATATAAATTTAATTAACATTTACCTTTGGATGTGGTGTATTTACTATAGAATATTATTTTATTATTATTTATTTTTCATGTAATGTGTACGTGCGTATATATGTATGTATGTATATGAGGCCAGTCGTGACGCATAGGCACTGTGTGACTGCAAACGCGACTGGTTGTGGGTTCAATCCCGCTTCGAATAAATGTGAATATTTATTTAAACTCATATTTCCATTTCTTCACTCTAGTGTCGAGACAAAGCGTTGAGTTCCGCCATTCAGCACACAATGACTCCGAAATCCGGCGGAAAACGACGAACGGAGTGTCTTAACACTAAGTTCCTTATCCTATCCTGCGGTATGGGGGATAAAGCGTGAAGCTGATTTAATTTTTTTTATGAATGTATATCTCATGTAGTGTATATAATAATTTATATATGAAAGTTGTTTTTTGTTTTCGTCCCGTTGCCTCCATCATGATCGCTCTTTTATAGATCCTTCCGGAATTTGTATTTGTTGCCCGGAAAAGACAAGTCTTAGTAATAAGGCTGCCTTTGTGCAATATATATTTTATGTTAAAATCTGTTGAATAAATCCTTAAATGTGTGTAATGAAGACATTTTATCTTTATCTATCTTCTTATTAATATGGCATTCGAAACATTTTTTTTACTATTCTTCGGTACCTGTAAAAGAAATATATACCAGACGTTTTGTTCGATGACACGTTGAAACATATATTTTGGCGGTCGCTTTTTTTTTCAACAGCCATTTTTTTTAAAAAAAAAAAAAAAAAATCACAAGCCACTCTTTTCTTGTGTTACAAACGCAACCGCCTCTAAAAAAATATGCACTGACTTCGTCGAAAAATACTTTTTTTTCCGTCTTTATTTTTTTTTTAACGGTAGATGATGTATGTATTTTTTTTAATAATTTCTTACAAATTATGCCTAAGTCAGTTATGAAGCTATAATCTAAATACAATATACAAAGTCCTAAACTAGAATAAATGAAAAAACAAGCATATTTGTACAAATGGGATAATGTGAAACTGTTATACCAAAGAAATCTGCAAAATTAATCTTAAATTACTTTCTTTATATTATTTCGAAGATCAATATTCATAAAAAGAGTTTAATATTGAATATATTTTTTTCTTTGAAAAACCAAACAAGTTTCCATAGACCCATTGTTTACAATTATATTACAAAACCTATGTAATAAGAGAAAAGAATCTATCAGCTATATAATATGTTATAATTATAAAAAACACACGACACAAATTTAAACAACAATTAAAAATAAGAAATTACGAACTAAAGTAACTTATCCATTTAATTTAAATGACATACCAAAAAAATTATATTAATATTATTCAGTTATTTTAGAAAAAAAATTCGTATAAGTTTATAGATAAAACGTTTTCTTTATTGTAATGAGATGTTGATTTTTTTTATTATTATTATTCTTTATCATTATAAGGCTAAGATCACACATAAAATAACCTAAGATCATAGCAATGAGTTCATATACTGTCGACCAAATACCTTTTAAGTAAAAAAAATGTTAAAATAACATGTTATTCAAAACTTTATTTAAAATATTTACTTTTATGTTAATTTCTTAATAAATTATCATAACAATAATATTACTAATTTCTGGTATGTTCATTCGAATCAAATATAATTATTTTTACACACCACATAAAATACGTTCATACAATATGTACGTGTTAAAGTCATAGCAGTGATTTTTTTATTTATATATATAATTGTTCTCTTTAAAAAAAAACCTTCTTTTAATTAAATATTTACATATTTCAACTCGAATATAAAAAAAAAACAATTTCATTCTCTAAATGCAGCCAAAATTTCTCATTTTCTTAAAGAGATCTATTATATATTTTTTTGAAAATCTTTATAAAGTCGAAATGTCTTGATTCCGTATAAGGCGTATACAGTGCACTATTGTACGATTCTCAATTGGGCTAATAAAATTATATTTTATATTTATTGGACTATATAATATATTATACAGTCCATTTTATACGAACTTTGATTTTCTTTTAAAGTTTAACAATTAAAGTATTTTTGTGTAATACATAAAAATAACCAACATAATTATTTTTTTATAATAAATTATTTATTAATAAATAAAGTTGGTTATTTTTATCCTATAGATAAAAAAATATATTTTTAAATTAAATATAGTACAAAGAAACTTTTGAATTATAACAAAATGCACTGTAATGCCTAAATATTAAATAATATTTAATATACTATATTAATATATGTTTTCCGTCTTAATAATGTGTAGGCGAATTATTATTAATAATTAATGTTTATTTAACAACATTTAACATTTATACAATATTTTTTTATATGATTAAATACATAATATTATTTTGTTTGTATGATTTTGTTTATTATATTTTTTGCGAAGTAGAAAGTGTTTTATTTTTTCTATAAAAATTCTAAATGGATTAGAAATCACAATTAGTGATAAGATTTTAATTAAATATTTACAAAAAACATAAATTTAAAGTAATTTTATATATTATAATATGTAATAAAGTATTATAAATATAATTTATAAGTTCAATATTTTAATAAATAAACATTAATTATAAACAATATGGTCGCCTCCAAAGTTAGTATTACTAAGTGTATATGTATGTTTCTCACAGATACTAAATATCGATATTAAAAAAAGCGTTTTTTTAATCGATTTCATAATCAATAGTAACAACAAATCTTATACTTGTACGTACAAACTAAACTTATTAAATAATCAACAGAACAAATTTAAGAGAATAATAATAAGTAAAAACGACAAAAACTCATATCTCAGGTCTTAAAGACATAGTGGTCCGACCAAACATGGCCCGAAAACAGAGAACTATATACGAAATATGAGTAAAAATAAAAAAGCTATTTCTGACCTGTAAATATTTTAGAATCGACTCGATCATATCGATATATAATGCAAATAAAATATCGTAAAACAGAAAACTATATACGAAAGACGTAGAACTTAAAGAAAATAAAATTCTGGGCTGTAAATATTCTCGAATGGGCTACATATCGATATATAGTCAAAATAACGTATAACACTTTCTATACGACATCACTATCATTGTCATTCAAATAACGCGACATATCAAAACACTACGCACTTCTAACCATTTTTATGAAATATAAATTGTACCGGCATAAAAGTATTAGATAAAAATAGTTTTTGCACGCGGAATCGCTTGTAAAATTTTATTTCTCCTACTATTTTTAGCCCCCGACAAAAACCAAAGGATGTTATAAGTTTGACGTGTCTGTGTGTCCATCTGTGACAGCGTAGCTCCTAAACGAATGAACCTATTTGAATTTTTGATTTTCGTTTGAAAGGTGACATAATCGCCTTGATTCAAGAAAATAAACACAGCCGTCCAAGAATATATGTTTATCAAGAAAATATTATCTAACTTTTCTAGCTTTTTGTATCGGGGGTTGTTAATATTACATGGAAGCGCACGTTATATAAAGAGTTTATTAATCTAGATTCTAGATACTATATAGACTGGACTATAGAAGTATTTTTAGTTTTATTGGTATTTTTATTAACTTTTTAATCCGATTACTCTTTAGATACAAATAGTCTAAATTAGTCTGTTACGTTTGTTATAGTTTGGACTATTTTCTACGTTTTTTGGACTGTTTTTTTTTTTACACTAGACAGTGTAGTATAAATATGGTCCGTTTGTCTTTTTTATAGTTTTTTTGTTATAAATGGCATTGGAAATATAAATTACCATGCTCAAAAAGATTGAAATTGATTTTTGATGATTTAAATTAAAACTTGTTTTATCATGTAACAAATTATTATGTAAAAATGTAAATATTAAAGTTAAAAATAAATAATATCAGTTGTTTTTTTTTCCTAGACATTTTTTATATGATATATGAAGCGTTTCGCCTTGAATCCGATAAATATGAGTATACCATCTTTTTGTAATTAAAAAACTACCAAGTATAACAAAATCTACATCAGACAGACGGACAATTTATACCACCTAAATTAATAATAAAACTCACTTCGATTTTTTTTTATAATTGGTAACGTAACTTTTAACTTATAGTATTTATTTATCGAATTTTACAATCTAAGCTTAGAATAGAAGAAATTAAGTATCATATTTAATCTATGGTTTCTCTTTTTTAACCCTCGCCCGACGAAAACAGAGGGGTCTTATAAGTTTGACGTGTCTGTTGTATTGTGTTAGTGTTTAATATTTTTTTTTATCTGTAAAGTAATAATCAATTCTAACTTGGATGTTCCCAAGAAAATATGTTTAATTTTGTTTTAAGACTACCAGCACTTATATATTTATTTGTTTAGTTTTTAGAGCTTTTTGTATAGAATGTAATACTTATATATATGTACGTAACATATATGTACGTAAATATATATCGTTTTATGAAAAGAAATATAATGTGAGTAAAATTTTGAGTCTTTTTCGTAATTAATATTAATTTTTATAGAATAAATGGCCCTATCACATTGTTGTCTGTCTGTCTGTTCATCTGTCGTAGCTATATTTTCTTCTTAAATCCTTCTATTATAGCATAGATATATATATATATATATATATATATATATATATATATATATATGTGTGTGTTTTATTTATGAGGTATATACCTTTTCGAGGATAATAATTCTAGTTTTTAATATTTCGTTACTCTTCATCGGTTGGCAATTGGTTCGTAATATAGGTTTTATTTTTTTTATCTAATAAAACAGAAAAATTAAAAAATTATAATCTAAATTATACAGAATGACCATATTGTAGCTGGCGTGTTAAATACACATGATGATTGTGGGTTCAATTCCAACTCGGATAATTTTTGTATTTAAGAATACAAAGAGAGGTGGGAGGAAGAAAATGCGTCTTATCACTACATTCTCTGTGGCCACTGCAGAGTGGCGTATACGCATAAAGCTAAGTTGCAAGAGTATACAAAATATCAAAAACGTTTGTACAAAGTGTTAGCCTATATAGTATTTACTGTCTATATTATACAGAGTGTTTAAATTAATTTATTATAATAATATAATTATTGTTATATATGTTTATCTTGTATATATGATATATTTTTAATCAGACAGGTATTACAAGTACACAAGTGACAAATATTTTTTTTAAAAAATCATAAAAATACATTAACTATACTAAATGAACCCTCTGTATAATACAAAAATCTATCATTACAAACGTACCAATTCCTAAATTCCACGCATAATAAATACTACATTTAATTCTACAATAAATATTGTACTGGTTAAGAACATTTATAAGGCTTAAAGGGGTCATCCATAATTACGTCACAAGTTATTTTTTTTTAGGATATTATTGAAATAATAGCGGGAGAGGCAAAGTAAACCGAGTGTTAATACACTCCGTTTTCCACGCGCCACACAATTTTCGAGACATGTTGATTGGCGGGGATTCAACATATTTCATACGAGAGTATGGCAATGGAACCCCAACAGTCATTAAAGACACACATTTGTGCCATGATGGCCTCAATTTAAATATTTTAATATTTCCTTAAGTCCAAAATATGATGTAAAAACATAAGCACCGCGTGATACAGTAGTGGTGGTTTCATAAATATGACCAAATGTGACAAGAATGCGGAAATGGTAAAAAAAATATGACATACGTGTGACGTAATTTAGAGAACGCCCCCAAATCGATAGAAGTGCTAAATAGTTGACCATTCTATTATAATATGACGTACAAAATGTCGTCCTAGTTAAAAAAAGGTGTATAATATATTGCTATATATTTATTCCACATTAGTATTATATTATTATAAATTTGTATTGTTTATTGCTTTAAATTGGTGTGATATTTTCCGTTTCGTTGCTTTAGTGTTATTAAAACACGCTGTATATGATTTTTCTTATTAAAGTTATAAGAAAAAAACTTGTAATTTTATACTATATGAAATATTAAAGAAAGAAAAATATTTACCGATGATTGAAATATATTCATGTATATAAATGTGTGTAATATCTATGTGTATAATGCTTTTAAATTGTCAAGTTGTCAAAATTAGATTTATACGGCATACGGTTAAGTTCCGTCATCCCGTTATTTAAATATTAGTTGATATATAAAAATAAACTGTCGAAATTGATAATTCTTCAAATATAATATAGTCATTGAAAAGTGACAGACTAATATATATGCAAATTTAATAATTACAAGAAATAACAATTCTATAAATTACGTTATTTTTTACCATAAAGAGAGATAGTGTAATATAACATATATAGTGCTATCCAATTCGAAAAATAAAACAGCACTATACATTTAATTTGAAAAAAGAAATGGTTAAGCCACTTTTTAAGCTATTTTTAATATCATAAAAGGAAAAAGATAATGAGGAAGTTTCTATAAATATACATATTATATATCATCGCTATTATATAGAAATATAGTATGAACATTATACAGCGTGTTTAAAAGAGTAAAAAAGTTAACCCACAAAAAAAAAACAGATAATTAAAAGAAAGTTATACGTAATACGTTACTAATACAATTAAAATTTATAAAAATAAACCTAAAACTTTCAAAAACAGCTCTTTTAACTAAATATCCATACAAAAGCGACAATATATAAAAGTTATATAGAATTTTTAGTAATTTAATGTTATTTTGTACGCCGGTTACGTTTCCAGCGATGATTGGAGGTCAACGCCGCCACGAGCGATCCTCTTCGTCCTCGTCATCTTCGTCGAAACGCAGTAAAGAATCTTCTGTTATATCTTGTTGGTTCTAAAATATAGGGATATCATTTATAAAATATTTCTGTGATCACTGATCAAAGATTAAATTGAATAGATATATGACATTTCAAGGCCGTCATGGCGAAGAGGCACACGCATACGATAGTAAACACAACGGTTGTGGGTGGGTGGCTTATTTGTGTGGGGTGGCAGGAGGCAAAACGGGGCGTTAAATTTCTCCACCCAATACGCAATGCCTTCGGTGTACATGAACATGTAACTATTAATTTTCAAAATAGAATGAAAGATCTAATATTGTATACGAATATTAAACTATTACTCTATGGATTCCATTTGGAAATTTGATTAACAAATTTAAGAGCAGTTTAAATTATATCCACACAAGGAAATTAACATATTTGAGAAAATATAGAAAATTGAAACATAGCGGGACTCAAACCTGCGCCTTTTGTTTACCGCCCGAGCGTTCTGATCACTGAGCCCATGCGTTATCATATTAAGTTACGTTTAAAATGTTTATACGTTTAGGAAAATATATTTATGGCTATTCACATATATGGACAAACAAATATATCAATATCTAACCTGTACCTCCTTATGTTCGGTCACTGTATCACCATTGTGCACGGGCGCGGCGTTTAACGCCTTCGTACCGGTCACCCATGTTATCTAGAAATAAAGTTAATATTAGAGATTTTGTTGATTCAATATAAAGGCTGAGGGTTCAAACTATTATTAGGGGATAGATTTGTATTGGTTACGTATTTTAAAATTTTAAATTAACGAAACAACTGTGGACGTTTTCTATTCGATTTGTTTGTTTTTTTATGTTTTATAACTTTTTAAGGACAATTTGATTTTATTATAACATTGTGAAACACAGCGGAAAGACTCGACTGTAGCCTAATAGAGATTAAAGAATATTGTGATGTTTTTAGATCTCTACAATATTTTTAATAATAATATAATTTATTTATTACAACGAATATCTACCTTCTTTTATTTAAAAAGATGAGGTAGTTTAAACGTGTAACTGACCGACAGAGTGCGATCGTTGTAGTTCCTCGCTCTGAGCAAGGCCTGCTCCGCGTGCGCGCGCGCCCGGTACTGCACCGTCAGCTCGGGCACCGCCAGGTTGACCTCGCGCGCCACCACCTCGCCGTACTGCGCGAAGTGCGCCTGCAGCGCGCGCAGCTCGTCGGGCTCGAAGCCCGACACCAGCAGCGCGCGCGGGCGGTGGTCCACGCACTGGTTGACGCTGAAGGCCTTGGCGCCGCGCGTGTAGCGCATCGCCGGGTTGAAGCGCCCGCCCCTGCTTGTTCGCCGACAACGTACATTATTAGTATGCGAAAACTGTCAAACTATTTTATTAATTGTAAAATTTTTTTTACAGAATGACGAGAAAAACGAGCAATTATGATAGTAAATGCAGGAGTTGTGAATTTAAATTTTTCTTTGTATTAATTACGAGCACGATTACACGTAGGTTCTCCAAAAACGCAATAGTGTATCCTAAATTCTATCTAAATATCCGATATGCGAGAGAAAATGTTTAAAAATGATATTAATTCTCTGTCTTTTTTATTGTTTTTAAATTACACATTCTATCGGACCAAACTTACCTAATTTTCCTCTTAATAATGCGATAGCTTGAAAAAAGAAATTGAATGACAATGACTCAATGAAAATTAAGTTTTTATTTAATATAACAACTATATAATATTAAAAAAAGTATATATCTATATAAATACATTTCAAATTTAACAGCAAGCAGTCTGGATCCAAAATTGATTTGAAAATGTCTTATATGACAAAAAATTTTTTTCATATTACTTGTTTGTCCTGAATATCCTACCTGGATTTATCATACCTAGAGTGAGGTCGTCGTACTCCAGGATGAGTGGGGAACTGTATCGCCATTTGACGACGCATTTCAGCTATTTTCTTTGCTAGCTCTGTGACATCTTGTCCTTCCTGAAAAAAAAGCAATAATAAATATATAGAAATATATAGAGGAGCTTAAATAATGGATTAAAAAACAATATAATTAAAATTTTTCTTTCTCCTACAGTTATACTCACAGACTATAATTAGCGTTTAACGTTAAGTCAGTGCCAATACATAAATTTGTTCCGTTATATGTACGAAACTTTAGCACTAAGAAACGTTTGGAAGAGCAGAACATATATTTTGTTTAGAAACTTTCTAATAACAGAAAACCCATGCAAGAGAAAAGTCCAAGAGGAAGTTTCGAGACGAGACACTCAGTTTTCCATGCACCTCTCAAAAACTGGACATCGCGTTTTGAGTAGTGGACCTCAACATCACACTTTCTTCTGAAAGAACCACCTTGTGGCGACTGAATCCACAACCATACGCTATAATTAGAAAGTAAATAAATAAATGAATAAAAACTTATACAAACAATAAATATAACAAACCTGTTGCTTCGTTATAATATCTAATTCTGCATCCAGTATCTCCTTTTGAGCTTCTTGATGCGTTTTTGGTTTCTTAGCATTTACCTGTAAACAAAATATTACATCATTATTCTATATTTATAATATAATTTAAAGATCTCAGAGCAAAGTGGTCTAACTTATTTTTATTTTAAGGAGCTTATTAAAATGGATTTAAAGTGTTTTGTAACTTAAAAGGCCTAAACTACATCAAAGTTGAAGATAAACCACTTTAGTTCTGGCAATACTATATAATAGTATAAGTATGGGTAAACAAACTCAATTAAAAAGTAATAAAATATTACTGTGTAGGAAAAAATAAAAAGAAAACAATATAATTTTTATTTTTATCTAAAAATTTCAATTTTACTACATTGACTCTTGTAAACTACAAAACAAATAACAAAAAAAACTAACATAGAAACAAAAAAAAACGTTTAATTGAATTTCACTCATACTCCTTAGAAGTAATCATCGAACTGGCAACAATAACCAATCGAGGCTTACCACTGAGTTTATGGCAACAAAGTTATTTACACTTTTAAAACAAATACACAAAATCACAACAGGCCATTACCAGATTATATATTTTATGTAAGAATCATACAAAAATGCATGAAGGAAAGCCTTTATTTTATAAGCTTAGTTAGAATTATAATTACTTTTATATTAATATTTACAATTGCACTCACGAGTGATCAATTAGTTTATGATAGAAATCAATTTTTTTCGCTAGAAAAAAAATCTTCAAAATTAATTTAATTTAGATAATTTCTAATACCTTTGAAGTATCATCAAAAATATTAAGTAAGCATTCAAAGAACACAAGCACTTTGTTCGAACATAAACCTCGAAAAACAATGGACTATTGAAAGACAAAGAAACATTCGTTAACCTGTACCGTAACCATTTGTTTGCTGTAATAATTAACAAAATATGGTAAATATTTCTAATACTCAGAAAATAAAGTCACAAAATCTCACAAACAGCTATTTGTCATGAGTATTTAACAGGAAGATCTCACATTAAGTTAGCGATAAGCAGTGAATTTACATACATTAATTGATCTAATTAAGTAACACTTGAAATTTAAAGTTTTTTAAATTTAAATCATACTAAAATATGTTTACAAACATAAAAATATTTATATTATACTAAAACTATATATTCATTTAAACTACATACGATGAAATATCTTTAAAAGAATTATCTAATAAATATAATCTCTACATGTATATTTTTTTCAATAGCATCTGCCACTGTCAAAACATTTCGTTCGTTTCGTATTTATTAATCGATATGACGTTTCCTTTTTTTTTTAAAGTATTGAGGCTAAATACTCAGTGATGCACCGACCTATTCTTTTACCTTTACACATATTACTCACTTTTTCGTAGTAAACTACACTAAAACACAACGCAATCGATTTCAACCTGTGACCATAGCAAATAACACTACCTACATAGTATAAATATTTCAAGTTCACAAGTTTCAAAACATTATACACTAAGTATGAGCTAGTATATACAGCTACCCGCATTATTTATGAATATATGTATACATTAATCGTGATTTAAATTAATAAATTTAAAATATGTTAAAGCTTGTGATTTAAATATTTTAAACGATCGTTGCTGTTGCGCATGCGCGGCCGCCGGAAAGAAAATGTTTTTTTATTTATAAATTAAATAGAACTTTTTTCTACATTAAAAGAATAAAATATAATTTTATTATTTCACTGAGTATAGATAGGTAGATAATCTTATAGTAAATATGAATATATGAGTTATTTGAAGCGACAAACAAAAAGACAAACAAAATTTTAAACACAAAGACGGAAGAATAGTTTATAACAACATGCTTCATGGAAATATTACATCATACATCACATGAAAACGAATAGGCTTCAAACCAAAAAAAAAATCAAATAAATTCCAGCCGATCAATCGAATGACTCGTGAAACATGCGCATGAAACCCGATATTTTGTTTGTTGACATGCACGTCCTAATATTCTCAGAAAGGGCTCGACCGAGAAATTTTACTATCAAAAAATGTATCCCTAGAACATTAAAAAATATTTGCACGAACAAAGGACGTTCAAAGCTAAAGGCCAGACAGTAGAGTTTGGCGTCGTCCACTTTCATCAACCTCTTCATACATGCCCCCAGAAGATTCTATGTTTTCGGAGGATACGTCCACGTCCCTTTTATTATTCACAATTTTATTTTTTTACCCATTCATAATTTAATTCATCACATAACCAAAAATAATGCGTGAAGATTTTATATAAATATTATTAATATAGCGCCGTTCAAGTATTACGTAGGCACTGTAGGGGCGCGGGGGGTCTTGGGTTTGCTTATTTTTGATGTGTTCAATGAATATTTCTAAGAAGATTGGTTATTTTTGATGACAGAGGGGAGGAGGGTGGATAACAATTGCAAAAAAACTGCTTACGTAATACTTGAATGGCCCATATAATATATTTATAAACATGTACATGTTAAGAAATATATTCATGAAAATGTACATATTATAATAAATTAAAAATCATATCAGCTTCCCGCTGTATACCTAACACAGCGAGGTAGGCAGAGAAAACCTTATGTTAAGATACTCCGCTCTCCTGCTTTCCGCCGAATTCTGGTGGCATTGCGTGTTCAATGACGGAACTCAACGCTTCGAAATGGAAATATAAAATTTAAATAAATATGTTATTTCCCCAAGTGTGGATTGAATCCAAAACCAGTCGCGCTTGCACTTAATGCCCCTGTGCCACGACTGGCGCATATAATATATACCATTATAAATGTAAATGTCTCGGTCACACCATTTGTTCTGTACTACGTTAAGACTCACATTTCTCACTATTGCATCTTTAATTTTTATTACCGTTCCATTCACCACATGTTTAGTGATTAATTAGTAAAAAAATTTAGACATCGATTAGAAATTAACATATTACGATATTGCTTCTTGAAAAAAGATTATTTTACGCCCCTATAAATTACACAAACCCACAAAATGTGCATGTAATGTACATGTGTTAATGGGCATGTATGAACATGTGCATGTGTGCAGGCGCATGCGCACGCAACTCTCGGTACCTGATCTAGGTGTAGACGCGACATCGATCGAGACACGTGGTCGTCCTGTTTTTTTATACATCATTATTATTTTAATATTGATAAATTGAATTTACATGTATTTTTAGGTTTTATTATGTTTATATTGTAATTTTATTTTTTATTATTAAATGAAGATATATTTATTGCTAAAGATTTTTCTTATATTCAAAAATAAGTAAAGAAAATTATAATAATCATAATCAGTTTTTTTATAATTAAATAATAAAACTACATTATATTTCTTTTCTCATTTTCTTTTCAATAGTTCAAATCGTCTGACGGTTGTGGGTCGGATTCCCATTGGGAAGAATGTATTATTTTCATTGCGCCACTCTTGTTGAAAAGACGAAGCGCGACGTTAAGTTTTGGTCACATAACTTGCATTGTCTGGAAAATTTTACGATGCATAGGGAACCAAGTGTTTTAACACAGGGTTCCCTCTACATGCCTATCCTGCTATACGGGAGATATAGCGTGAAGTTAATAAAAAAATGATTACCTGCATCTGACGCAACATGGTGTTGTAGGCTACAAGTTCTTTTCTTAACTTCTCAATACCTTCTTGTGCCGCGTTCACAGCTTCCATTAAAATTGGTTTTTGTTGTTCCGAAACATTGCCTGAAGATAAACATTTAATATACATATACTAATATTATAAAAATTAAGAGTATTGGTTGAACGCGCTAATATCAAGAATCGCTGGTTCGTTTGAAAAAAAAAACTTTTTTATTATACAATAAATTTCCATTCTCTTCCAAAAGGAAGGCTTTACGCTATACATATATACATCACATTAATCGCTTTGAAGTAACTCACTATACCTGCGGTCAGAGTTACCTCAGACACTTGGAATGAGTCATTTCTCATTTATATAAAATAAGTCGCTGTTTCCGTTAGACTACCTAAAATCGCAGTTAAAAGTGTGTTACTTTTAATTTGTCTTTAATACAAGACCTTGTATTCACCAATTTTCATTTCCAAACTTTCATGGCGAAATTTAACGCCGCACTTTCCCCTACCAAAGCGGGAAAAACGAAAATAATTTAAGTGCAATCATTGTGCAGTAGATTCGAGCCCTACTCAGGGCCCGAAGCTACTGCATCAAAATGGCCAAATGTTCAAATTTAAAACAAACAGAGTAGCTAGAAGGAATCAAATTTGAGTCTTAACAGTTCTTTTTCTCTCCACTTTTTGAGACATTGCGTGTCGAGAACTCAACGCCGAACATATTTTCTATATAAATCAATACAAATGATTATCTCTTACCGGTTTCCAAACGATCTATCAACAATCTTTGTTGTTGCAACTGCGTTTGTAATAGCTCTTGAGCCCGTTTGTGCATTTCCACTACTATTTTACTTTTGTCTTGACTCTTTATTATTTCCTTTTTGTGTGTTTGCCCGTTCGCGTTTGCTGCTTCCTTTGCTTGCTGTAATAGATGGATGGAATGATAAGACACTATGATTCCCTTTACTTTTATAGTATTTATCTAGATGGTAAAATATTCTATGCATTGAACTCTCAAAAATCCTACTAAATATAAATGTGAAATGTTGTAGTAAACTACTGAACAGAGTTTGTTGAAACTTTACAGTATTGTGGCTTATATATTAAAATAACAAATAGGCCACAATTTATTATATAATTTGGATATAATATAATAAGTTTAAACGGGCAAATCCGCGCGTTACATAATATAGCTAGTTATATAATATATTACCTTCTCAGCAGTAATCTTGTTATCAGCAGTGGCCTTGATGTTATCTCTGTTGATAAGAACCTTGTTGTGTGATATCGGATGGGAGTTCTGTCTGTCCATCTGTTTGTTAGGTTGTTGACCGCCTGGCGCCATGTTTTCTTGTTTATTCTGAAATAATAGTAAAATAGGCAAAGGGAATTTAGAAACCTAGTGTTAAGTCCCGTACTTCGTTACTATTATAACACTACCGTTCCCTACTTTCCACATGTTAACTGGAGGAACTAAGCGCCAGCCTTTGCCTCGTTACCGGAGCGCGATAATAAATATATTAAATAATTAATTCTCCTGGGTGGGAATCTGACTTACCACCTATCACCGTTTACAGTCGTACGCTGTCGTGCAGATATGACAAAATATAATATAAAAGTAAAACTCACCTCAGGATTATGCCAAAACACTTTAATAAATCTATTATTGAGCACCGCCTCAGTGCTCTTGTACGCCACGTTAGCCTCCGTCGGATTGGAGAACGTTATTAACGCGGCTTCCGGATCACCCTCGTAGCAAACCTGGGGGGAAACACGACGAATAATTAACTATAATTAGTTAATTAAATGTGATTAATTAATTAACTACAGAAGTTAATAAATTATAAATAAGTTCAGGTTTCAAATATTGTTTATAAATTAACTAAACTTAAGTAATTAACAAACTATCATCATTTACATTAATAGTACGTAATTATTTGTAAATTTATATTCTAATTGACAACGATCACAATAAACAAGAGGAGCAGGTTCGAGTCCCGCTTAACTATTTTTTTTATATTATAAATATATTCTATTCTTATTTAGAAAATGTATAAAAACATTGAACGTAGCGGGACTCGAACCCACGTGTCCTGGAAACCCACCAGACCCGCTACGTTCAACATTTTTATACGTTATCTAAATAAGTGTTTTTCTTTCCTTAGTATGGAATAACAGTTTAAAAATGTAAAAAAATATTCTATTCTATTCTTTGATTATGGCATTCCGATAAATATATTCATTTTCTAATAGAACTTGAACCCAAATCTTCCGCATATAATCTACCCTAGATTGAAACAACTTAGTGTCAAGACACCGCGTTCTTCTCTCCAAAATTTACCTGTATATTAACAATTTTTCCAAATTTGCTAAAATGATTGTTCAAATGCGTTATATCGTTGAGGCCACGCGGCACCTTCTTCACTTCAAGAGAACAATTCACGGCGTTGGCCGGTAGAGGTGGTTTTGAAATGCCTGCAAATAAAACATTATATACATATAAAAATACTATATTAATATTTAAAGTTTGTGAGGATGGATCAGAATCAGCTCCACGCTGTATCCCGCACACAGCAGGGTAGGCAGAGGGAACCTAGTGTTAA
>DWAN01001787.1:0-16751 GCA_018230445.1 Heliconius hewitsoni | reverse complement strand
TGGAAATATAAATTTAAGTAAATATTTCATCTCCTCGAGTGGGGATCGAACCAGTAGGTTTTGCAGTCACACTTCGTGCCGCTGCGCCACGACCGGCCTCAATATTTTATTAATAAGAGAAAGAAAAAGCTTAATACTAGATGTACACTAGTAGGCAGGTATATGATATTATTACATTATAAATAAATCAAATTAGCTTCACGCTGTATCCCGCGCACAGCAAGATTGGCAGAGTAAACCTAGTGTTAACGTTAACACTTCGTTCCCCATTTTCCGAAATGTTTATGATATTTTATAATTATTTAATTTGAATGGATTGTGTTATATATAGTGCGGTTAGAGATAGATTTATCCATATTACGCTTTTGTGTCTATCTTTACTAATATAAACTCATATATTTAGATACTGTAGATATATATCATATCGCCAGACTACACAACTCCTGTAACTAAATTTATTATTTAAATTGTTTAAAATTTTTCAAAATCGTAGTTACTTCACTTAATTTGTATCAAAGTGCAGAACATGAATAATTTGTATATGCATGTACTATATTACAATTTTCAATTAATTTCAAGACAAAAATATTATAGAGAATAAATAATTAATTTTAGGGATCAATTTTGATTATTATTCTTACTTCGCCACAAAAAGACTATAAAGCAGTGTTTCAAAATCCATTGAATAGAATCCATGGGGTGCTTTTACCATAGAATTTATCTCGCCCTCCCACTCTGTGATAAGTTAATCCGTGGTACCCCCTCGTGGGCACTGTATTGGGCATACTTATATCGAGATTCTTTACTAGCAACTGTTTTATTTCTGTGTTTCATTTTTTTATATCCCGCATATAGTAGGGCAAGCAGAACCTAGTGTTAAGACACTAAGTTCCTCACTCACTCTATCTAATTTTCGAGACATTGCGTGTGGAGTTGTTTAACTTTGCTGTTTTCTTGTATATTGAAATTAAAAACACCACTTCACACTACTATCGGTAAAATAGCAATGAAATATACAATCTTAGTTTTTATATGTTAATTATAATTATAATTCTTCATTTCCTTTTATTCGTTCAAAATGTATAAAGTTTTTATATATTTATAAATTTCCTAGTTTAAATGTACTATAGGCTGAAGCATGAACCTGTAACATCTATAGTAGAGTAAGAGGCGACTACGGTAGCCTACTTACCGAGAAAATTGACTATAGCATAACGTGAACATATAGCTTAATGGGCTAAAACACTTGGATAGTGTCCAAGAACAGATACGGATCCGTCGTTTAAATTTTTTACATACCTTTAGCTTTGGTTCTTTTAATTTAATTTAAAATGGACATGTAAAATATATCCATTGAACTTATTAAACCATTTTCAAGGAACAAAATATTTAAATTTAAATACTTAACCAATGATCAAAAAAAGGATACCTAATCATTTCAGCCATCAAAGTTAATCAATTATGTAACAATTGACAGTACGTACATAACAAACACAAAACTAAACGGAAGTAGCTTCACAACAAGTAATACAGGATATTACCAAACAGTTAGCCAAATAAAGCAAACTAATATCATTCAATCATATTTAACGCCCCTCGCCTATAATTTATTTGATAAATTTCAATTTACCGACAACTCGGTTAGCCCCTGCTATGCAACGCTGCCAACATTATCATGGTAATAAAATAACTCATTGATTTCTAAGGGGCAAAGGTGAAGAAACCATTGAATTTCCAACTCAATGCTGCCAATATAAGGTTGAAAATGAGATTTGAAACTGTAACCACTGCTTCCCTTAACGCTAATCTGTCACAACTTGTCTTGCAACCCCAGTGCGATGTTGCTAGTAGAATTTATGTGTTAACATGATTTATGTGTTGCCAGCCCTCGTTTTAGGTGATGAAATATAGCTGGTTATGTTAAAATATAATGTATTTCGGGGGCTCTATGTATCTAATTATTATTGTTGGCTTTTGCAACTGATGCTGCTATTTACTTAGTAAATAAATAAATAATATATTATATGTTCCTAACAGTTTATATAGAAAATTAAAGAAAATATTGAGCTTATGATTAGTTGTATTTATGAGATTATTTTTATTCGCGAGGAGCAATTCCAGCAGAATTTAAAGTAACCGTATTTCACAATATGATATTAATATATGCAGCTAAATGAACCTTACTTAAAAGTTACCATAACTATAACTCGTATAATAAGTCATTAATGTCGTTTCGAACCTGTAAGTTATCTCTAAGTTATCGTGATCCAGTTGCAATAACCTTTCAATTTGAATGAGATACGACATACTAGGTATAAGCCGTAGAATTGTTTGTGCAATTTGTGCAAAATTATTGTTTACGATACAGTTTTGATTACAAATTAGTTCTTTGACCAAAATGAGACGTCGTGGTAAAGCTAAGACGTAGCTTACAAATTTCTACTATTTTTAACATTAAAGTAGGATGTTCAAATTCTATAAATAGACGGAAACGGAAAACTACGTAAAAGCTCACGTCTCTGTCGACTAAGTATAGAGGACTCGTAGTAAAAACAATATATAAAAATATTTATTTAAAATATCATCAAATCAAACAAGTAGAATAATATTTTTTTTTTAGAAAACTTTTGCTGAAGGTTACACTTTATACATATCATAAAAAAGTACCGCTAATGAAAGATGATTTACCTTAACATTTATCATCCAAAGTGTTTACGCAAAAATTTTCTCAATTAATTAGGCACATCCCCAAACTAAACAACGCTTCCAAATCCTTGAGCAGCCATAACGCGCTGTCAAACTGACAGTTGACGTATAACGTTGCCAGATACAAAATGGCTACTACACATACACAATAAAGTTGTTTTTATCTATTCACATCTCACCCCTTGAAATATTTTACACGTCATTAAAATACCGTAGGGACGTCCTGGGGTCAAACTCTGCGGAAAACGGGAAAATAATAAGTTTCAAACGACGCTTGCGGTTTGGTGTTGAGGCGTGTGGCGGAGATTTTTAATGCCTAATTACGTTGGGAGTATAAATTTTCTTTCACTTTTTTGTTATTGATTAAACATTTTTTATAGTGCGTAAGATTTGTAAGAGTAAAACTAAAAGTTGAAAGCGGAAAGTCGGGAACGTTATGTCTTAACACTAGGTTCCCTCTGCCTACCCTGCTGTATGCGTGATACAGCGTGAAGCTGTAAGATTTATAAAAAAAAATCAATAATGTACTTTTAAAAATATATATTATTTCGAGCTGGAATGTTTATATTTATTTCTGTGGTCTAGTTAAATAAAGCAGCTTTAAGTCTCATAGCGCAACAGGCTGTGACTATGTAGATAAAAATTATAAGTAATCGAGGTGATGTTTTACAATCAATTTATCTATTATGAATTTTTAAATCGTTGTTCTAAAGTTAAAAGTACTTATTATATAACTATCAACTCCTGTACTAATGTAGGTAGGTATTTTTATGTATATACGTACATTTTACGGTTTTGTTGGAGACGTTAACTGACAGTTTATTGACAATGTGATTGCATTTGTACCTAAATCAAAATAAAGGGAAAGTACTTCTTTTCACCTGAATTTCTTTTAGTAATAATTAATTAACTTCTATCTAAAATAGTCTTCGTTCGTTAAATTATTAGTAATTACGATTGTAACGAAACATTACAATATGCCGGTAACTCTTAAAAAACTGTATACATTTTTTAAAAACGATAGAAACGCACTTATCAATGTTTTGAGTATCGTTGCCATATTTCTAGAAAAATATATATTATAAATGTAATCATTATTTATTTTATCATTTGCAAAGTAATAGACAAGTAATTTATTGTTATTGTATATTTTCTTTGATGGCTCCTTTTAAATTATTTTACTTGCGGCATGCTCAGATAAAGAGAACTTATGAAAAATTAATTCACGAAGCAATTCTTCACGGAGCGATTGCAAATGGCAGATATGGATAGTACTTTCTTTCACTTTGCAGTTTTCAAAAGGTTGAAAAAATATTGTCTTAAAAATATTTATTGAAATTTGCATATAAGCACAGCATCTGATTGTAAACCGATGGTTGTGAGTTTGATTTTTACTCGGGGCAACGAATTATTTCCATTTCCTCACCGAAATATAATAAGGCTCGGTGTTGAGTTGCGCCACTCAACACGCAACTCCTCGAACATTGGACGATGCGTGAGGACTAGTGTGTAACTGACTTAATCTCCCTCTGCTTAGAACCATCCTGCCATATGAGGTTTAAAGTGAGAAATTAAATAAAAAAAATTGTCGCTTACTATATTTTAATGTACTTAACTACGTCCTATGTTATTGCAGTTGGCTACTAAAAGTTGCATAGTTTTCCTTTAATAGATAAAGCATTTAAGGAAATTTCAAAGTTAATGTAAGTTTCCAAATGAAACTAAGCATATCAAAGTACATTAAGTATATAGGTACCTATATCATAGAAAAAAATAGTTATTTATATTTAATAAGTTTAAGAACATTAAACGGACAGACGCTAATTATCTTATATAGATATAATTTATTAGTCATTTACCGTTTAAAACTTTTAGTTTTATTGAAGCGATCAATCTCGTAATCTACCTGTCAACAGCGTAATGTCAGAATACCAATCATTTCGGATATCAATTAACATATTAAATAGCAAAAAAAATACTATTATTTATACTATAAGCGATTAGTACTCGATAATTTCAGATGAATCATACTGTGGTTACTTTCGAAAGCTTAAAGTTTATCGAAATCACCTTTTGGATCGATAAACCGTAACAAGATACTACACGAATATACCATTAGCAGTCATAGACAAGCGAGCATAAACAAGCAAGTAGCCCTATCAGAAATCGGCCGTGAAGATAATATCGCAGCCAGCGCAAAAAAAAAAAGAAAAAAGCCATGTCACGAGGATTAGAGCCGGGCTCATTGTCAACGATGACAATTGAAATACATCTGTCCCTTTTTAACTCAGCTGCCTTGTGTGTGAGGGAGTGAGACGGGTATATGTCTATTTATTTTCACTTTTCTATGGCTAGGTAATGTGACAGTTTTCGTATGAAATGTTTGTTTGGAATGGCTGAATGGGGGTTTCGGTACGTATGTTGTATTATTTTATTTTAATCCGTAAGCGAGCGGCCGATTGAAAAGTCTAATAACGATTTTGCGCCCCTGAGTTTTGATGTACGATCAGAATTTATAATTTGATACAATGAATGCCTGGATAATTGTAAGTATAGAGAGAAAGTTATACAAATAGATATATGAAATAACTGAGTTTACTGTCAAATGAACATTCGTTGTGGGCCTGTTTTATATTGATTGTTTTTTAAATAAAATGAAACTAAAAAGTAAATGATCTATGTTTTAGTACCGTTAAATAAAATAATATGAAATAACATAAAAGTTAATCCTACCTGTAATAAGCAATCTATCTCTACAAATGTAGAGAAAGTAATACTTACTAGACAAATATACCTTTTTTATTAGTTATTTTAATAGAATACTCTAGAATACATTCCACTATATCTATTACACACAAAACCACGTTAATCAATTTGAGCATGTGTACAAGACAAGCTACTCATTCACTAAATATGTTACACAAAAGCATCGATTTAGAGCAGACAAGCAGTCTACCATAGTCTATTCATTAAAAAAACATATAACCAATTAATCATCTAATTTTGTTTGACGAAATGTCAACCATCTTGTTTAAAAATGTAATTCAACTATAAATAATGGCCGTGTAGTATTTTTGAAGAGATTACACATTTAAAATGTTGTACGACCGACTTTCTGTTACTGTAAGACTAATGGTAGGAACGTTTCTACGATTAATATTGTCTTTGGTTATTTTTTGTAAGTTATGCCTTAGTAACAATTAAATACAAACATACAGATACTTTGGGCTTGAATGTGTAATCATTGATTTTTATAAAACAGTGGTAAAACTAAGAAAATTCTATTATCTATAGGTTTTTTGCCATAAAAACGAAAATAATTTTAAATTGGTCTTATTCCACTTTTCCTTTTACGAAAAATAGAGCGTTGACTTGCCTAGGACATTCTTTTTCTTGGCCGGAATATTTATTATATGAAAAGTTATTATAATTTATTTTATATGTGATTTGAACTCCTGACTCTGCTACATTATGCTAAAATTTACAGTACTTTAATCATAATTTTTATTTTGTAAAAGGTTCATGCTGTATTACGCATATAGCAGGGTAGACAGTGGGAACATAATGTTAGGACACTCTATTCTCTCCGTTTTCGAAAATAATTCATATCTCTGTGAGTGGGCATCGAACCCGCAACCCGCGCTTACAGTCAAAAGCTATGCCACTACACTACAACTGCTTCAAATTCAAACATGTTCAAAAGTCACATTATTCTTTATAAATTATTCTTATTTTATTAAATCCATGTAAATACATGTAAATTAAATACAATACATAAATAAATACATATGTTAATATTTATAATATATAACAAATTAAGACAACTCAACGCCATTCCGCATATACAACTATAAAACAACAATTATATTATGTATGTAGATTAGTTTTAGTCATTAGTATTCAGTTGAAACTGGTTGCTATACGCTTTATGACATAAATTTATTCACACGCGACTAAATGATGCAAGAAATTAATTTCGGCGTCCAGTTCATATTTTAATTTGTTACACATAAAGGTGTTTTAGGGTTCCGTAGCCCAAAATAAAAAAGAACGGAACCCTTATAGCGTCACATTGTTGTCCCTGTGTTCTGTCAGAATGTCAGTCAAGACTGTTTTTAAGATTATTTAGGAGGTATTAAATTGAAATTAATAACATATATCCCGATCTAAAGTCAAAGGACAAAAAAAAACTTCTAAATAATCTCATTTTTTGTATACAAATAGTGGCGTAATCAAAACCTATAGGTGTTTCCTTTGTTATGTAGGTCAACGGAAAATACCTTATCATTCTTAATGAAATTGGTATAGACCCTCAGTGGGCGAGTCTGACTCGAACTTGACGGTTTTTTTTATATCATATATTAAAGGCATTTAATTTGACGCGAAATATTCATATATCGATTAATTCTAATCGATTTATACATTCTTTGCAAAATATAGATAAGTGTTTTGTAGTTTATTGCAAAAAAGATATAAATTTATTTGATTTGATCGTGAATCAAATTGAGATTTATGGTTATTTACAAATGGATATAATATGTAGCATGTATAACTGTAGTAAATTCCTATGAGGCCAGTCATGGCACAGGGGCAAAAGGTGCGACTGTACAATCGACTGGTTGTGGGTTCTATCCCTACTCAAGGATACGTAATATTTACTTACATTTATATTTTAATTTCTTTGCACTGGTGTCGATGCAAAGCGCGGCGTTGAGTTCCGCCATTCAACACGCAATGCTTCGGCGGAAAGTGTGAAATGAAATGTCTTAACACTAGGTTCCCTCTGCCTACCATGCCGTGTGCGGGATACTTACTTATAGTGTTACTTTCCGACGATAAATGAAAAATGCTCTATAACCTTACTATATTTAAATCCTCTAAATTTAAAAATATAAATTTTCGAACTTTGTTAAAAAAGGACACTTGAGTTCTGCCTCTCAAGACGAAATGATTCGAAAATTTGCCAACAAAATGTCTCAATTCACTTTTAGTCTTACCCTGTCCTGAAACTAATAAAATAGTACTTTTACGTGATAACTTACCGTACACGTATAATAACTTTAAAATCACCTTTGTTTCTATTCCGTAGGTGTGAATCCAAGAAAGCAAAGAAGAGAACGTACAACATTCACTCGAGCGCAACTGGACGTGTTAGAGGCGCTGTTCGGCAAAACTAGGTATCCTGACATCTTCATGAGGGAAGAAGTGGCGCTAAAAATTAATTTACCAGAGTCTAGAGTTCAGGTACGGATTTAGTTGGAATTTTATTTAGATTAGACGGAAGTAAAGGAACGAAGGGTCTTAACGCTGGGTTGCACGTGCTGTAGAGAACATAGAGATAGGATACTTTGTTTCTTGTTTTTCGTTCTGTTTAATATATGTATGTATATTGGTAGAATTCAATTCCTTTTCTTTCTTAAATAATTCTATAATTCGATTCCTATTCTATGGTATATTGGAGCTACACAGAAGAAAATAGAGACATGAGGGTATGTCACTAGTTTCTCCTTAAAAATGCAAATGGGTAAAAATGAAAACAGGACAGAGATTTCAATTCTTATAACACAATATATAATTTAATAATTTGTACTTAAACGAAACATAAAAACAAAATTTAAAATCTCCAAGTAGCTGCACGTTTACGCGTCTCTTAACTTTATATAATAAATGCCTGTTTACTCAAACTAATTTAATAAGCGATAACGATACGTTGAGTGGAATGGGGCTTCATTTGCATAATCTTTTTTAAATAAATATAAGAAAATCGAATTTTTATCCGGCACGAGGCAAAGCCGACGATGTTGAATAAGTTTAACAATTAACCTAAGACACAGCGGAGATCAATCATATCACTGATATTGATGAACCACTCGCAAATGAAAAGCTATTAAATATAACAGCATTAAATATTTAAGTATGTTATATTATACTTTGTAGTGACTTGAATACTGTAAATTGTGCGTAACATTAGGTCCCAGTTAGGCTGTATCACAAAATATATCTCTTTTGTTTTTTTTCTATGTGACAATTGTTTAGTCTTTGGAGATGCTATTGCTGTTGGTACCCAGAAGGATCTAGTGCCTATCCTTGAATTTTTGCTAGCATAAAAATTAAGACAAGAAAACACAAAAAGATCTATTGATTAACTAGCTTCACGCCTAGTGTTAAGACACCACGTTTCTCAATTTCCGCTGAATTTAGGAGGCATTGCGTGTTGAGTTCAATAACGCGATTTGACACCAGAGCGTCAACACTTGCAAGTAACCACGGATGGCCATTAGCCAGGCTTTAAAATATCACGCCCATATACCACATACTAATTTTAGTAGCTGTTTACAGTGTGGTGATTTTTATTGAATGTCTAATTTTTTATAAGTCACCTAGCCCAAAACAAATGTATATTTCACTTTGAAATAATGTTGGCTGAAAATTTATAACAATCAGAAGTGACAGTTCAGACTAAAGAGTAATGGTTTTGTGAATATTAGTTATATTGATCTGGAGCTAATTTTTATAGAGGAACATCTTTGCTCAATAAACTTTAATGAAAGCTTTTGTAAAATATATTAAAGAAATATTTATTTCAGCCATATAGAACGCTTTTCATTACTTATTATATTAGGCTTAAGATGTGTTGTGTTGTTTATATAAAATAATTTATATTATGCTCATATCTGGATGTAATCGAGAATGAATGAACATAAATATATTCTACTTAACAAAGACGGAGAACAAAATGACAGAAGTTTCTGATAAATGGGTTAAAATTAAACTTTCATAGCGTTTCCCCGTCAAAAGCTCACGTCTCACTGAACTCTGATTCGCCGAAACGTTCAATTTATACCAACACGGATAGGGCATTAGCGCACAATCGAATTATGCGTTCCAAATTTGATATTTGAAAATCGAATCAGTTAATCCTAACCATTGTTTAGTGATGTTGACATCGCAACGAGATAAGACTTTCAATTTTCACTCTATTTGTGATCTTAACATTGTAGATAATATTTTCTGTAAAATTTCAAAGGCGAAATTTAATACTATCAACTCATCCCAAACAGAAATCAAATAGGAACTATAAATTCTTTTAATTTTGTCTTCGTATACACATATATCATTTTGTTCTTCGCTTTTACCCTCCTTACCATAAATAGCATTTTATTTGAGAAACCAATTACACTTTGTCTAGTTTGACCGATAACGTAATCTTAGCTGTAGCAAATTCATAATTATTGCGTGCAATGTATTATGTCCACACAACGCCACAAAATTAATAATCCTTAAATACGTAAAAAATATATAGTTTTTTTTCAATTAAGGGCTAATGTAATAAGCTGAAGCAATTAAACATCAAAAATAAAAGCAATAAAGCGTCTATATGCCACAAAAACTCCTTACTGAGATTAAAATTTCCATTCGCTCATTATTTCAAGCTCCGCCATCTTGGTCATTAGTCTATTCTCTTGATTATAATCTGTGCAGGGCTGTAATTGGTTCTGATCGCATCCACAGATAGCGATTAATTGCCTCGTTTGAGCAGTGTTAAGTTATATTATTATCTAGAAAATGTATTTTAATAAAATAAATATTTATTAAGAAAATTTACTGCTTCATTTAATTTATATGCTGGATATCTTTTTAAAATAGATTGTGTAGTTTTTCATAAAGCACAGTTGAATTGTTATATCTGATTTGATATTTCATTTTGGTTACTTTTTTAAGTATAACATACATAAATTTAACAATATAATTTAAATTTACTTTGAAGCTTAGAAAAGCTTGTTTAATTGTTAGCTAAAATAATTATTTTTATTACCCGAACAAGTATATTTTCTTGTTATTAGATTTATTTATACGTTTAGTTTATTGCAAAGTAATCGATATAAATTCATTTTTAACATGTATATTTATAAATTTAATTTAGACTAACAACCTACTACATATTATCCATTAATTAAGTTACATTGACCACAATCCAACAGATGTTATTATAATGAGTATGTAGTCGTTACCTATTAATAGTAGGGTTCTCAGTTCGATTATTGTTTGTGCATCGGCTTATTCGCGATTTACACACTTCTTACTTATTCTGGGATATACAATATCACTAACCATATGTGCTCACTAGTTGCGTTAATTAGGGCGTAAAGTTAGATTGCAACGCCTAAACCGAGAGTTCTGTTGTGCCTTCGGTAAAATCAGTACAGAAATTACTTGTAGGTAAAAAAGTCCTAGAAGGTTTTCGTTACGGGGAACTATAAATAGCAAATTTTAACATAGAATTTGTTTGTTTTCGTGTCCATCCCAATTTGCGGGCTAGACAGAGCCCAATAATAAGTTTCAATTTATAGAAAAATTTATACTATGTATGTAGTTGCACTTACAATCTTGTTTAAATAGACGAAGAACTTAGCCAAATACCTACTTATATTTTTAATTTGGATGTCTTATTTCTATTACAAACGAAATGATTGAAACAATTTGCCTAAACACTATATTCCCTCTGCCTACATTGTTATATGATGGAATCGGGATACAGCATGAAGCTAAAAAATAAAAAGAAACACACACAGATGTATTAATACATATTATTTATTGTTAAGTATAAAAAATATATCATGCATAATTACAAAATGGCCGATGCACATCTGTTCGATCGCTCTTTGCTCTTTTTCACGTACTTTATTAACTCGTTACAATGCGAGGGCGATAATCCGCGCGCGGTTTGTGTACGCACGGAACATTTCTACTGCCGACGCTGCTAACTTATACTGCCCTTTGTGTACTTTCCTTACTGATATGGATACTAAATTGGGTTTCGGATATGATATATTGTTATAAGTTATAGATACCTACCATATAAAGTTTAATTGGGACACCAATATAGCACTACAAGATTGTGGGTATAGAATGTGATCACCATGGTTGTAGGATCGATTCCCATTAGTTGAATGTATTTGAATGAATGAAATTATCATATTTCAATTATTTTTATTTTCCCACTCTGGTAGACAAACCGTCGCATTGAGTTTCGCGTTTAAGTGCTAGGATGATGTTATTTTATCATAATCAGTCTGTTAAAAGATATTTTTTAAATAAGTTCAGTATCTGTCATCAATATGTACATCAATTATCAATATGCTTTCGAAACAACCACTGTATAACAGTGTCTAATATCATTTTTTTTCAACAGGTTTGGTTCAAAAACCGACGAGCAAAGTGTCGACAACAGTTGCAACAGCAGTCCAACTCGCAGATATCTAGCAAGTCCTCGTCCAGTTCCAAAAGCATATCATCTACTAACTCTATAAAAAGTTCCTCATCATCAAAGATCTCCACGTCCAAAACGTTAACAAACTCCTCAAACTCATTAACTACTACTCAGAATACCTCCAGCATCACCACTTCTTCCCCTAACCTTCCCACTCCCACAACTTCAGTCAGCCCCCCAATTAACGTTATATGCAAGAAAGAGACAGCTCCATCTAATTACGACTCGTCTCCATTAAACAAAAATTTATCTATTTCCCATCATTATAATTCTAATGATGCTTTAAGAATTAGCAAAGAATCAGATTCCCTATCAAATGTTCATAATTATGGGGTTACTCCAAAACAAGAACTATACAACAGTCCGAAAAGATTAGATTATTCGAGCAAGGTAGATTATACAGAGAAGTTTGGGAGTAATCTTGTGAAAGACCAATATAGCTCCCGTTTAACGGGTAACCTGACCCCCTTAGGGTCCAACTCCTCGATCATGACGACTCCCTCTCCTCCTATAACTCCTCAAAGTCTGAACGGTCCTGGGAATGTTTATCACCCAGACAGCTATAATAGCTTCCATTGGCCGGGAAGTTCGGACTATATAAGAAGTTACTCGAGCTCTCACCACCATCAGGGATATGGGCAAAGCGCGTACAACTCGCCGTATTATCCTAGTCAGGTAATTGTATATTTAATTTCGAATTTTAATCTGTTTTTATACATATACGTTCTCTTATTAGGAACTGATAATTTTGTATAATTTGTTGGATAAATGCTGTAAATGTTACAAGATTTTTTGTGTTACACCATCTTTGACTTTTATATAACGAAGTGGAAAAAGTATTTTAATAATTAAATAAAAACCTTATAATGAACATACTAATAAACATCACATCATACTAATTTATATTTTATTTTCAGATGGAATACTTCAATGGTTCATCAGTGAATCAAACACACGGTCATTCACACAACTTAACCGCGAACGGTAATCAGCTCTACAATCAAGTGTCGTTTAACAACCCTTCCCCGCCCTCCTGGCCGTCTCACCCTAATATCCTTTCCTCAGGTCCTGAATCCCCTGAAAATCAGGCCCAAAACACCCCCCACTTGAGCATGCTCCAAGCGTCTCAAATTACGAACTTTTCCAATACAGGAAATAGTTATTTCGCACCGGAAAAGTACGGAATAAATATGGTGTAGTGTTTCTAGTCTTTTATTTAGTAGGTGTAAATATCCTATTTTAACTGACCGCGCGAGTTGTTCAAGGTTTTGTTGCTCGTGTACTTAATCTGTGGTCATCTTTTCGAATCGTGTTTTGGATAATTGTCAAAAATCTGCCACCATTACTGTGCTTTTTGTCGTCTCTGAAACGTAATGGTGGCGCAGTTTTGACAGCTGTCAAAGTGCGATGTAAGTACATATCAATTTTCGTTTTCATCTGTAGTGTCATAAGTTAGGACTTTTACTGAGCAATACAACTTTGAACAAATCGTTTGGTAGAGTAACTTTAGTCTTCGCTCGTAACTTAGATTTTTGGGCAAAACTTAAAATCGCACTGTGTACGTTTAAATAACATAAATTTGAAAATAAAAAAGTCCTTTAATATTTTATAGCCAAACAAAGGAATCTGGTATACATCCGTGCTAAAACAATAAAATCTCTTCGGCCGTACGATTTTAAAATTTGCCCATTTCCTAATTTACAGTTCGCCCAATAAGACTTTAATTTAACGCTGCTTAAAAATCGATTTTCAACGAAACAATCTTCAAGGCCTAATTATTTTAATATCGGCTTAAATTGCCATATTGAAAAAAAAACATATTGTTGCTTGTACATTCCCTTGAGTCATATCACTTATTGTATTTAATAATTTAGATTATGGCGACGCTTGGTGAGTTCGCGTACATTCATTATAATTGTATATATAAAAAAATACTTAAGAATTTTTATTTTTAAATGAAATTTGTAAATGTGCGTGCTATAATTGTATATGTGAAATGTGTAGATGATAAATTAACTGTTAATTAGTCGTCACAGAGCCATAACTTTGGAGCTTCAGTTTCTTATGAAATTACGTGGTTGAGAATACAAAATAAAGTTTTTCAAAATGGCCCCAAAAGTTCCAAAGCTCGGCATTACTCTGTGGTTGTATTGATTTTTAACTTGTTGCACACAATAGTGCAAGAACAATGTACAGACGATGTAAAAATAATTTATATAATAGTATAATTATTCGTTTTACCAGAATTTGCGTGACAAATTCTTAGATGCGAATATAATTTATTTGTTTATTATAACAATTTTTCAAAGACAAAATTTGCCGTTACACAGAGATTACTAGACTTAAATTATATAGAGTATAAACTATCAGTTTTTTTTAAATCCGAACAAATAAACGAATGGTTGCAAAAAATCGGTATTCGTTAGATATCGATATTAGAAATGTTTCATTGTTTGAAATTTATTATGGAAATCGATGATTTTAATAATTCTTGGACCGATTTTTTGCAATTATGTTTTATTTTACAGTGAAGTGGTTTTATTTTATTTAATTTACGAAATCGTAGGTGGAATTGTAATGAAATTAAATATAGTACATTTTATGCTTGAACATAGCTAAGTTAGTGTGTACCGTTCGAACAGTCAGTGTATTTTTTTAAGTTAAGTTGTAATATTATTATTAATTGATAGCTATTGAAATATTGAATCCGAATATATGCATATAAAATACAGTTTTGTATTTCATTTTGTTTATATCCCCAGTGACAGGTGAATTAATATAATAAAAATATTTTTTAAATATGTGACTAACTCTCAAGTTACTTAAAAAACATCATTCATTTTATAGGCCTTTGTTCTAATAAGTTCAATATATTGGATTCCCACTCGGGGAATTATATTATTTTCATATCTTCGCTCTGGTAACAAGACAAATCGCGGCGTAGAGTTCTGCTACCCATGCAGTGTCACCAAAATTGGGTAGTGGGTATAGATCGAAGTAGGTTCCCTCTGTCTACCTTGCTACTTGTAAGATACAACTTGAATCAATAACAGAAACTCAATGTAAATTATAATATGTATATAATGATAATCTAGTGCTTCGAATGAACCTATAACATATAGGCTATACGCCAAATTCTTTCAGGCCAAAAGCTTTCTTTTCAGCGTAGTTTACCTATAGGTAGATAGTTAAGTGAAAATATAATAATATTAATATAGAGGGCTGTGTTCTGTAAACGCAACGCTTGTGGGTTCGATCCCCAGGATGATTCGGGGGAGTAAAATATTTAATATTTTGACTTTTCGCACTGGTAACGAGCAGAGGCAAAGCAGAATCGAGACCACCACTCAACATATAATGCAATGCGGAGTGATGTACAATGTAATGTCTTAATAGGAACATTGTTTCTTAACATAAGTTACCAGCTTCCGTCTGCGTACCCTGCTATGAGCGGGATACGGCGTCAATTATTTTATTATTATTATAAGTATTAAATAAAAATATCAGGCACATGCCAATTGTGACAAGTTCTTTTTGTAACAAAAAACCAACTTATACTTATAATCATATATCTACTGTAATATGTTTTATAGAGAGGATATCTTATTCTTACTATGCGAAACGCCAGAATTACTTACTCGTACAAAAAAACGTAAAAAAAGTGCCTAATAACTTTCAAACATTTAAAATTTTTAATACATTCTTAAAGTGTTATTACACACTTAGAAAAGAAAAATTTTTGTTAAAAAAACGTATAAGAATTTGAACGTAGCGGGATTTGAACCCGCGCCTCTTTGGGAGCCGTCCAAACGCTCTGAACAACTAAGCCATACGTTCTTATCGAGCTTACAACTTATTTATGTTGTTGGTATCTTTTTAGAGAGATTTTTACACATTTCCGCTAGCCAAAGATATTTTTTAAGTCTTTTTAAATATTTTTAAAATATATAATAAAAAATATATTAAAAAATTAATATAAAAATTGTAAGATTAAAAATTACTTGAACTTAAACCAATGTCAAAATGTTGAAGTAAACTAAATAAAAAATAAAAAGAGCTATAAGGTATTTAATAAGTACCTGCAGTAAATAAAATTAAAAAATCTCAAAATAATTTATTATTAGGTACAAAAAGATAATGTTTTTTGTTATCTAGTCTTCGTAATAATGATTAGCATAAGGATTCATGCTTTTTCTAATTCTCATCTCTAATTCGGAAGAATTTAGGGCCAAATGGGAACTGAAGTGTTTTGATAAAAACAGAGTCTAACACTAAAATCCCAGGTTCCTTCTACCTACCTGCCAAGTGCGAGATACCTGTAGGTAACCTTGAAGGCGAAAAATATTATAAAATAAGTGTTTAAAGAAACTTTTTTTATATACACTATCATATTGTCATATAAAAATATAGCAATATTTTTGTATTAGCATCTACAACTTTTTTCTTGCATAGGGTCTGGGCAGAGGCAGAGGGAACCTAGTTTTAAGACTTCAGTATTCCGTTCCCTACTTTCCACTGAATCTTTTAATGAATTAAAATAATATTTTATATTTTATCTACAATAAGTTAGAGCGCTATCACCTCAGGAATAACTTATAATTTCTGGTTGGTTTGATTTGTAGATGAAATCTGTGTAGCAGTTTCAAAGGAATCATTTTTTACCTGTTACATTTTTACGTGTGTCTCGTCGCTAGCAATGGCAACACGCATGGGCAGACTCGACCGGATCATTACCACCACCGGCATTTAAAACCGGCGTGAAGTAGTGGCTTTA
>DWAN01001786.1:0-16752 GCA_018230445.1 Heliconius hewitsoni | reverse complement strand
ACCGACCAGGCGCTCTGACCACTAAGCCATACGTTCTCATCAAGCTACGTCGAAAGTTTTATACGCTTTGTTACAACTTATTTATGTTTTGAAATTATTTTTATAATAGGGGGCATTAAAAATTTTTGCACAAAAAAGATTGGGAAACACTGCCTTAGACGGTTAACAACGTTCCACGTTCCGTTCAGACCTTTGTGAGTGTTCAAAAAATATTTCTTAAGAAATATTTTTAGAACACTCACAAAGATTATCATGCGCACTCACAGGTCTCCCTGCATACGCGACATGCTACAGCGAGTGTCTCTCGTACTTCTTCCAAGGCATATAAGTGGTCATAAGATTAATCTTATGACCACTTATAATCAAAACCCTACGCCTACGAATCTTATATAGTAAAGTGTAAAAAATTATATTATTTGCTCCTAATAAGCTCGTAGGCGCTTATAGCTTAAATGATTTGAAGGTGTCTGACAGAACGTTATAACCATGCCAAATGTCCCGCAAAGGACAACGTCATTTCTAATATTATTCCCAAGAAAATATATAAAATTGTGGTTTATCATTTAACAAAAGTTAACTACTATCTTTTATAACTGCCAAAGTAACCATCACCCAAGATCCATAATAGTACTAAACGATGTTGGGTGTGTGCGCACAGAAACTTTCAGACTATATGAAAATAACGAAACTGTAGCCCTGCTGTTCTACTGTTGGTTCTTTCTCAAAAAAAAAATAGTTCATAATTAAGTATTAACAAATACAATAATACCTATAGATTATATATATATATAAATTCTATATATTTAAATTCTATATTCTATAGAATATAGATTTTGTTTTTAATTACAAGTGTTGTTAAAATATTTTTTTTCCTGTTTATCCAGATCTTAGATAAACTTAGTATAATATACTTCGTATTATAAATATTAGTAAATATATTTAATAGAATATTTAAATCATTCAAAATAAAATTAATGATCGATAACATCTGTAAATAACGCAATTTTTATTTTACTTAAAATTTTATGTTATGTTACGTCGATAAATAAAAAAATGTATATATTCTTACCATCCAAAGCATGGCCATATTGATATTTATAAAACACATGTTAATTCAATTGTGAACAAAAACTTATATTTTAATAAATCTTTTTAAACATGACCGATTTATTACAAAAACAAATACTAGAAAGTTGCAAGTTGGCGTTGCCAGAAGGTCTTAAAGACCTCATGAGTGATATTTCAAGAGAAGTACGTTAGTTGCTTTTAAGTTTCACTTTGTCTGAAATCAATACACTGCACGTTAAGAAGCGGATATCAATGTTTTATCGTTGAGAAATAATAATAAATAGCAATAGGCTCTTCACTTTGCTCACCCTGCCATAAACGGTATACGTCCAGCATATAACAGAGTAGGCAAAGGGAACCTGGGAACCCGATGTCTGTTTCCCACTTACCGCGGAACTGCGGTACTCATCTTATAACTGCCTCATTTAATAGATAGACAAGAGTCCTTTGATCATTTATACCTGATCCTAGTGTTAAGACACTCCATTTCCTGTAGTGTTCTTGATTCTAGATAAACGAGACGGTTGTTGTGTTCAACTTTACTTAATGAATTATTTATTTTCGTTTCCTCGCTCTGGTAAGTAGCTAAAACGCGGCATTAAGTTCCGTCACTCAACACGCAATGTCCGAAAAATGGTTAAAACTATCCGTTTACTACGAACACATCGCGGCGCAGCGTCTTACTATAAATGAGACAAAAGTATATTCGATTCCTACTCGATGTAATGAAATTACTTTCACTTTCTCACTCTGGTAAAAAAAACAAAACGTGGCATTAATACCTCACACTTAACCCGCTTTGTCCTAAAATTGGGCGGAAAGTGGGGAATGGAGCGTGTTAATAAAACCAGTATTCCCTCTATATGCGGGATACAGAGTGAAACTAAAAAAAAATTATAGGTATTACGAGCTCAGCCACCTGATATATATAAGTTTATAGCAAGCTACCTGCAGGCCTTGTTAGAAGTACGAGAGACACTCGCTGTAGCATGTCGCGTATGCAGGGAGACCTGCGAGTGCGCATGTGAATTTGACATATATGAAGAATTAAGAATTATAGGTGTAAATGAGGAAAATGCGGAGAAAGCTGTCGATATTATGGAAGGACATTTTAAAAAAGATACAGGTTGTTTACTATATTATCACTTTCTATGTATGATCATTTGGTGTAACAATGACGTAATTGCATTTTTTTTTAGTTAAATATATTATGTTATGTGGATAGACTATTTCATCACTTTGAATCTTCTACAACTTAAAAAAAATATCATATTAAATTACCATATATGTATATTACACAATTCAAAAATATTGTATGAAACAATGTAATAAAAAATTTTATACGATTAATATGGCGACAAGTGGTTCATCATCATATTTTAAAATGCACACAAATCCCCCAAAACTCCCTAATAATATAAAAGTATATGGTAGAACTCAATACAGTCACTAGACAACAGTTTTTTATGACATAAGGTAAGCATTTACTTACTAATTTTTATTATATTTTAGTTAAAGAGCAAAGTTTATTTTTGAAATTAATAAGAAAAGTCAATATTGAGGAGAATCAAATCGGAGCTCTAAAAAACATTGTACTGAGAGCTTACAATCGATACCGGCGTGCTAATATTGATGTAAGTTTTTTTTATTCTTTTAATTTAAATTGTGTAAAAGTGGGGAACGAAGTGTCTTAACTAGGTTCCCTCTGCCTACCCTGCAGTGTGCGGGATACAAGTTGATTTATTAATTTTTAATTTAAATTTCTTAAATCTACTTTCTTCTTTAATCAACAATTAATAAAAAGAAGTGAGCAACGACAATCTTAAGCACGCGGTGCAGGACGCGACAATTTTGTCATGTACCTTTCTTGTGAGTTGTAGAAGAGCTCTAAGAAGAGCGCACATAGAAGGATAGGCAGAGGGAACCTGGGAACCCCTAGCCTAGAGACTTTCGGTTGTTTATTGTGCCAACACCCTCTGAAGTATGAAGTTATTATTTAGTATAAGCTTACCTATAAAACGGACTCGCTGCGCTGATTCTTCAATGATCTTTATTTTACAGAAAATCAATGATGAGAGTAAAGAAAGTATTGCAGCGCGACACACACTTGCCTTATACAATGAAAACAAGGTATTCAATAATCGAGGTCGTCGCAACGAAATGACGTGTTTGAATTTAAACAGGACGGTGGTGGGTTCGATTCCCACTAGGAGAAATTATTTTCATTTCCTCACTCTGGTAGACAGAGCGTGACTTGGAGTTCCACCACTGAACACACAATGTCCCGAAAATTGGGTGGAACATGGGGAACGCAACTAGGCAGGTCGCTTTTGCCTATATAAAACGCGAAAAAAAAATTGAAAAATGTAATATTATATCTACTTTATTTTTTCTTATGCATGATGTGTCATTTTTTGAAAAGAATGAAATATTTTAAAAATACACTATTCATAATCGTAGTTTTAATACATTTTTTTACATACAACAATTTAATCTATTGTTAATTGCTTAAAAATTTTAATTACAGATTACAGGCAATATCACTTCACCGACGAGGCCAAGTAAGTAATAAAATCAAACCTAACGTTTTTATTTCATCATTTCACGCTGTATCCCGCACACAGCAGAGTAGGCAGAGAAAAGCTAGTGTTAAGACACTTCGTTCCCCATTATCCACCGGATTCTGGAGATATTGCGTGCTGAGTGACAGAAGTCAACGCCACGCTTTGTCTCGACACCAGTGCGAAGAAATGAAAATATGATATACCTATCCCCGAGTGGGAATCGAACCTTCATCCTGCCACGCCCACACGTTTATGTCATGCACCTCAACTGGCCGGGTCATAACATCTCACGGACGGACGGACGGAGTGTCTTAACACAAGGCTGCCTCATATACGGTATACGGCGTAAAGCTGAAAAAAAAAGCCTAATATGCAAGTGTAATTGATTTTTCAGAACTCACGACAGTTTCTTCAATATCATTGGCAGGATCCTACGCATGTTCACAGTCAAACGAACATTTGGTAGAACCCGCGGCGCTATCTAAAATATCGGAGGAATGTGGTTCCTTGGATTATACGAAGAGTAAGCGGAGAGATTCAACATTTAATTCGGTTTTACAAAGTAACCCATGATTTGGTTGCAATTTTATGTTTGTTTATCGTTTTTACGCTACTTATTTTAAAAAATGTATTATCAGTTACCAGAGGAGGATTGTTACTGTGTTGTGCATTTTGTGTATTTTGCAGGGTACGCAGAGGAAACCTTCCGAGACATTACATGTTGATTGGCGGAATTCAACGCCGCGCGTATCTTTCTTTAACTAAATAAATGGATTATATCTAATTATAAAAAATTCTGGTGAAAAATTTAATCCCACGAATCTCTTATAACTTTATATAAAACAAATTAACACATTTTATAGCTATTTGTTTTCAAATTAAAATTCAAAATATTCTTTATTCAAATAGATTGTTATGTTTTATTGCTCTTCTCAATGTTAATGTTACAATTTATTACATACAGTAACCGCTATCCTGCAAGAGATTCGACTGATATTCAATAATTCCATACATCTTAAATCGGATTCACGCTGTATCCCACACACAGCAGGGTAGTCAGAGGCAACCTTGTGTTAAGACACTCCGTCTTCCATTTTCACCGAATTTTGAAGGTATTGCGTGTTGAGTGGCGGAACTCAACGCTGCGCTTTGCCTTGACATGAGAGCGAAGAAATGAAAATATAAATTGAAATAAACATTTCATTTCCTCGAGTGGAGATCGAACCCACAACCAGTCGCCTTAAGTCACACACTTGTGCCCCTACGCCACGACTGGGCACACTCCATAGATCTTTATCCGATAGCTATATATTCACACAAATTAAGTTAAAGGTTACAAATTGTTGTAATTTATATGTAATTTATATTTTTACTCGTTACCAGAAGCAAATGCAAATAGTTCATTCCTCCGAGCGGGAATTGTATTGTATTGGTAACCATCACGTTTATAATTAGACGCTGTACCTCCGCACCCCGACGACCTACTATTTAATCTATAATTCTATTCTAGATATGACTACTAAAATTTTACAAGACATCATCCCAGGAGTAAAGTTTTCATCACACTTCGATGATCAACTTCAAGTAACTTCAAGTAGCAGTTCTAAAATGGATGTTGTTTACGATAATAAGAAAAAAGTAGAATCGGATATACAACAAGATATTGTAATTAGTGATGATGAAGAACTAATAGTGGATGAGATTTATGAAGAAGATTCATCAGAATCTTCTATTATAGAAGAATCGTTGCTGAATAGTCCTCGTGGCAGCGATGGCTAGACTACTTTTAAATCCTTATACATTAGTTACTTATAGCACAAAAAATATGTTATTAGTTGTAATGTTTATAATACATTTTTTTGTATGAGATGAAATATCTTAGGATTCCATAGTTTTACAATATTGGTTTTGGAAGACAGGAGCTTGGATCAATGTATGGGACTTGCGACCCAAGTTTAGTTGAAATCCTTAAAAAGGCAGTCTTTCTCTGGTAAATCTATTAATAAAATACAAACGATGAAGTAAATATACTCTGTGAAACTAGAAAAATAGATAATATTTTAAATTGATTTTTTATTTATAAAGGCACAGTATAAACAAAAGAAAATATTTTTTAATCAAAAGTTTATTATGAGTCTTCCTATAACTATTCATAGAGCCCAAATTGTCGCTATATAATAATATTTTTTGGTAAACAATATGATAAAAAAAAAGTATTTATAACAACAAAAAATAATATAATAATAATCTTATTATTTACATACATACATTACAATGATTTTAGCGTATGTAATGTTACCACAATTATAAATCTTCTTTTTATTTTAAAAGCAAAAATGACAGTGTGAGCCTACTCTTTCTCCTAGTAAATAGGATTTTAGAAATTATGACGTCATATTTATAGCAAGGTTATTTTAATTGATGTCAACATCTGTCATCTATCTTTATTAATTGCAATTCTTTGCAAAAAATAAAATTCATTATATTCAATAAAACCTATAGTCTAATATAGGAGTCAACGATCTTGAGCTACACAATAAACCATTCCATTTCTCAAAATAAAATATATATAAAAAATATTTCAAATAAGTATACAACGTAAAATTAAATATTTTTACAAACTAACGTGGAAAATAACAAGTGAATAAAAAGCACACATCGAATCTAAAGACGAGTATTATGATAATTTGTGTTGTAAATTTTTATTACTTTTCAGTGTAAGAAAAAAAACAGATGGATATGTATAGTAAGTTATGAATTTCATTGTTACTCAAAATTGTGCAGAAATAGATTAACTTTCTTTGGATTATGAGTAAAATTTTGATAAACATTTCAAAATTTATGAAGCTTCCAAATTTTAAATCAATAAGTTATAAAAATATACAACACAGAGTGATAAAATTAATCTAAAGTTAAAAAATATTCAAATAACATATTAACAGCTAAATAATTAAAATTGCTAAAGTCCATATCCCGGTATGTATAAAGTAATATTTTACTAAACGTAATACAGATAATTAAATTCCCGCCGTTTATTAACGGCGGGAATTTAATTATCTGTATTACGTTGTACACGTAAGACAGATTATAAAATTCCAGCCGAATTTTAGATTTACATCATAAAAATTTACTGTCAAAAATTGTTTTATTTTTTAACTATCATGTTAATATGTTGTTAATTAATTCCAAAATATCGTTAACAATTTTGATTATTTAGCTGAATACATAAGAAATCACAGCGGATCTCGATAAATACTACATTATAGATATAATATAACACTGTGTTTGAAAGCTAAGGTAACATTGAAAATTGAGTGTTTTTGGTAATACAATGTGTTAAAGACTAGCGTTCTAGTTCTATACCTAAATTGTTCTTCAAATCTTATTATATACATTGTTATTACATTACATTATTTATGTCTTTAACTAGTTAAAATTATTCTTAACATTACAAAGGCTATTATAATAATATCTTAAAGTGAATAAAATTAATTTTATATAATATAATAGGCGAACCAAACATATTCATAGACAAAGTTTGACGTTTTCAAAATGTCAAATGATCAAAACAAATTAGTCTTAAAAATCATCTCTTTTTACAAGAATAAATAGATAATAACAAACATATCACAAATTGTGTTAATATTAATAATAGAATTATTTTCATAATAAGAAATAATATATTTTTTAATAACTATTAGCTACCAAAAGATTGCCTTACGTTCTAAAGTGTTTATTTTTGAGCTACCAAAAAAAGTAGAGATCTAATGTATACTTTGGTATAATGCAAAAGGCTGAACGCGTACTATTCTTTAACAGTATAGGAACCGAAAAAATAAAAATTATATTTCAAATTAATTATAAAATATATTTAAAAATATATTTTTAAACGATACCTTACGTGCTAAGTGGTCGTTTTGATTATAATCATTAATTAATATGTTCAATAGTTATTAAAGATAACATTCTGACAGATCCGTTGTTTATCTTTTGTATTTGAACAAAATATCTTGGGATTATACTACAATAAAATACTACGCCAGAATTTATTTTTAATTTTTTTAAACAAAATAGATATAATTTTGAAAAAAAAAAGTTATTTCTTAATTTGCAGTTAATTGATTGTATATGTCGACTCAGTGTCAGTGCTTTCTCTATAATAACCATAAGTGTCTTAACTTACTCTCCTACTTACTCTCTCCTCAGCTATGTAAATATATTTTTTTATTTAGAGTTTATTTTTTTATTCAGATTCATTATTTGTTTATGATCAATATACGTTTTGAAACTATAATTTTAATACATTTTCTTTCTATAGAATTTTAAACTGTACTTTTAATTTATTTTCACATATTTCCCTATAATGTAGGCTGAAAAATGAAATGAAAAAGAGGTCACTTTTTCATTCAGAATTTACCTTAGTAGACCAAAAATTATGAAAATGCTTTGAATATAAACTTTCTCTGAGTTCGGGATCGAACCTACAATAATCACCTCTAATGTCAAACACTTCGTCATTACATATACCTTCACAAAGAATGTGATGTATAAAAGTTATTTAATACGATCTCTATAATACCATACTGGTACAAATTAATTATAAGCTATATTTTTTTTTTATGTCAGTCAGTCAGTCACTTCGAAGTTTCAAATGTTATCCATTCCTCCTCCCATCAGCTTGTTGCCGTATTCACTCAATAGCTGTAATAAATAAATAAATGTTCATATTATGGTATATTTTATAAACTTGATTTATAGGTGGAACGAACGAACATGGCGAACGAACGTAGAAATTTGATGATGGTTTGATAATGCCTTTCTAATTTTTTTAAGAATTGCAGAAAAAAGATAAGAATGTATAAAATTGGCTAGAATATGACATTTGAAAATATAAAATGATCTTACAATCTATACAAAAAAAACACTCAAATTTGAAAATAACAGATACAAATCATAAAAAAACTATTTGAAAAAGTAATTATATACTTCACGTAAATCGTAGATAATAATACTTACCCTATACAAAAATATGTAATGATGTCGGTTACTCAATGAGTGTGGTCGCTGGTCTCTCAGTTTCCGCACCACACGCGGTATATCCGCCCGCCCGGCGGCGAGTGCTCGCGAACATATATCCGCGGCGATTAACGCCGCCGACCGTCCTGCACCTGATGCACATACTACTGTGCATGGACGGATACCTAAAATTTTTATATATAAATTAATATTTTAAGAAATATTGGCATGTATTAAGAAATATGAACACCAATCTTATATTGCAAGAACGTGTTTTTACTCCTCAAAGAGCCCAATTTGACGTATCGACTATAGCCGGTCTCAGTTGAATTTTAATTTTATTTACGAATCACGGAGTCACCCAGATTTTGCTTGAAATAGGCGCCACCTCTTTCAACCCATAGACCTCTTTACGCATATAGCAGAGCAGGCAGAGGCGAAGATAAGGCAGTATTCTGTTAAGACACTTGGTTCAAGGTTCTCCTATTTTCGTCTAATTTTCGAAATATTGCGTCTGAGCGGCGAAATTATTCCACCAAATGCATATCTAACCTACAACTATTGTGTTTATAGTTAGACAACGTGTTATTTATTTTGAAACATATATTTTATTTTGATTTACAATAAAATGTAGAAGGAAATGTAAAAAACATTTGCGATTTCAACTTGCCTTCAACTTCAGAAGCGGCTTTCATCTTGCCCAGAGTGCCATTAGTTGGATTGCTCTTCCTCATCATCTCCTCAGCCTTTGCAGGGGAGTATACGTTCACTCCGTTACTCGATCCGTTCTCGTCGCTGCGCAGTTTTGATAGATTGTGGTATGATGATCTACTTTGGTCTTGGTATATTACTTCTACGCCTGGAATAATATAAAGGTATAACATTTATAAATTTATGTTATTTTATTTATTTTTATTAATTTATTTATTATTATAATTCAGCACAGCGTGCGACGACACAATATCTAAAGCTTTTTTGATTATCTAACCCTTTCTATTCGTATTTACATCGAATAAATAAAGAAATATACAAAAATTTCACGATTCCTTTGTACCGACCGAATTGCAATTTTAGGTACAAATATTTTTTTCCGCTCCCTAGTTAAACTTCCGTTAAAAAAACAGTAAAAACCGTAGAATAGTAGCAGTAGTAGTAAAACCCGGAAAAGGAGAACATTTTTTTGCACTGTATTTACTGCAGTAAGCTTACAGGAATCACAGGAAACTTACCCTCTTCATCATATTCCTTAGCAGTTTGCGACACTTTCATGTAACTCCTCATTTCCGATAAGAAATCTATGATTGAATCATAATCATCGGGAACTCCTTTAGCCGGCCAGAAGTACCACATATGAGTCACCTCCCGCCACGTCCTGGTGTTAAGGTTGATCAGTTGGACGCTGGATACAGCATATTTGTCCTTCTGTTCCCGTTTCTTTAATATAATCTGGAATTCCCCAAAGGTCCGCTTGCTATCGGAAATTTCTGATGGTGGTAAGTATTCGTAGCATTTCTCCTGTAAAAGAAGATACGGTTGTTTAATATGTTTTTTAACATTTAGCAAATAAAATTATATAATTTAAACAGAAAAAAGACGCAAATCCCCGTTTTTATCTTGCACTTACAACTAAGCACAAAAACATCAAGAGCCATGAGTGCTATGGAATGTGCTCAAAGATATAAATTATGCTATATAATAATTTGAGAGCTCCACTGGTTTACTAATAACCTCTCTGAGTTAGTCTCCATCATCAGACGAGCTCCATGGTATCATATTAATATATCGTCACCTAAGCTATGTACGTATAAGTTATACGTAGCTTAGGCAGTTAGCAGATATACGTATATACGGTATAACTGTCAAGTTATATGGTGACACAATTATTATTCGAAGTGAGTTAAGTTTGTTTGATTTTAATTCATTTTACAAGTCGACTCGAAAAGCGGTTTTAAAATATCCAGTAACAGAATATTTTTTTAAGAATAATATTTAATGATTTCATTGAGACCAGTCGTGGGGCGGGGGCACAAATTGTGAACACGACTGGTTATGGGTTCAATCTCCACTCGAGGAAAAAAAAATATTTACTTATATTTATATTTCAATGTCTTCGCTCTGCTTTAGAGGCAAAATGTGGCGTTGAGTTCTGTCACTCACACGCAGTGCCTTCAGAATTAGACGGAAAACGGGGAATAGAGTGTCTTAATACTAGGTTCCCTCTGCCTACCCTGCTGTGTGCGCAAGACAGCGTGAAGGTGATTTGATTTTTGATTTTTAATTTCACTTAATTTCACAGCGGCTTACTGTAAGCGCGACGGTTGTGAATTCGATTATATATTATATATATTCATTTACCTGCTTTGGTAACAAGGTAAAAAGCAGCGTTGAGTTCCTCCGTTTAACACGCAGCCCTCTAAAATTAAGTGGAAAGTGGAAAACGGAGTCTTTTAACACCACTGACTGTGTGCGAAAAAAAAATGTTAATTTAGAAAACTTACAATGCCATTTTCCATGTACTCAGTAAGCATGACGATCAGTCGTGAGTTCTGTTCCCAGATCATTCGCCAGAAGTCAGTGACAGTGTTAGACAGCGGCGCCTGACACGCTATGTAGTAGTCGCGAATGTTACCGGGACCCTTGAAATTAAAAAACAATCGTACCTTATTCAATAATAAAAAAAATATAAAAATCATGAAAAACTAAAGCTTTAAATGTAATACAATATTAATTAAAGAGAAAACATGATATAAATTAAATATAAAGAAAATAATTTTATACAAAATAAAAACATGTTGTTTTGACATCAAATAATTTACTATCAATTCACTCAGCAAGCTCAGCTGACCTTTTTTTGACGTAGTGGCCATTTTTTTTATCTATATATATCTATTAAACTATTTTATTAACGTGTGTTCGACTAACGAAACTCTTTTGTTTCTAAGTATAGACAAATACTTTCTTACGTTAACGTTCCATACCATTCGTTTATAATATGCATTTGTCTTGTGAATCATCAAATTAATATAAAAATGTCAGTCAGTCTGTCCAGTACTACACCAAAAACCAAACAATTCTCTTTCAAAATATTTAATTTTCCATTTATATTAAAAAAAATGCTTAGATACTTACCGTAACATAATTAGCATTGATATATTCGGAAGTCGGATCATTGCCAATTCTTTTCAAAGGCACCCTGGTCTCCGGTAGCGGGAGGACATTGGAGTACCTGTTCTTGTCTTCGCAGCCTGGTGGTACCTCATCAGGTCGCACCGTCACTGAGGGGATCTCAGCGAACTCGGCGGATATTGAGTCAATGTCCATTGCAAAGTTTGCTAACGCTGAATATTGCATTGGATGTGAGGTTACCTGATATTATGGAAGTTAAAAAAAATAAGAAATATATATCCATATAAAAAAATTAAAATTATAACGGAATTGAGACCGTCGTGGGTTAGGGGCACTGGGATCTGACTGTAATGCAACGGTTCTGGGTTCGAGCCCCAGTCGAGGGAATGAATTATTATTTATTTATATATCTTCGCTCTAGCACCATGGAAAAATGGCTCGGCGTTGAGTTCTGCCACCCAACACGTAATGCCTCGAAAAATTCGGCGAAAAGTGAAGAACGGAGTGTTTTAATGGACTCTGGACTGATGACTGATGGATAGACGACCGTGCAGTATGCGGAATACAGCGTGGCTTACTTACTTATTTTATTATTCGATTTAAATATAAGAAATGAAGGAAACAGTGCCAATATGCGAACTGGACAACAAAGATTTAAACTTTCATAAAACAAGTCCTTACAAAGCAAGATTGGTTTTGATATTTAACTATTGTAAAACATATTAAATTTTACAGAAACACCGTTATGACTCAGTAACGAATCAACATCTCTTGATTCATATTCAGATTCGATCTTCATTAGGGGATGAATTATTTAATTATTGTTTTTAGTTTGTTATTTAATTTCTCCCAAGAACAGGCTCTCTCATTCTAATTTGTATATAAATAAGAAGGTTAATCGACAAAAAAGTACGTAAATCTTACCTCATCATCATAAGCAGGGTTGCCATAGCTTCGTTTGCTGGCCCTCAACCTATGATTGCCCTTTCTGTGGCCAACGCTTACACTGTCCAAGCTGTACGCGTCGAGAGATACGGGGGTGCACCGCTGAGCGTACACACCACGACGACCACGACGACGGACCACCAGCTACAAAAAAATATATAAAACTAGTAAATTTTATAAGACACCATTGTTGCGTTGTTAGAAAGTATGTGCCAGTATGCGTAAAGTCTAATTATAAAAAAAAACAGATTCAAAAAAACAGCAGGGTAGGCAGAGGGAACCTAGTGTTAGGGCACGGGTAGGCAGAGGGAACCTAGTGTTAGGGCACTCTTCCCTTCCTTCCTTCCACTTCCCCATTTCCCACCGCATTCTGGAGGCATTGCGTGCTGAGTGGCGACACCAGAGCGAAGAAATGAAAATATAAATGTAAATATATATTTCACTTCCCCGAGTGGAGATCGAACCCATTACCACTCGATTTGACAGTCACACTTTGTGCTTCTGCGCCACGACCGGCCTTAAAAAGATTAAGTCTAATTATAATTACTTTAAAGTTATAACCTAATTTATATAAATAATTTGATGTTGGTACCGTGTATTCTGTAATTTCATATTAAGAATTCGATTCCCACTCGAAGCAAAAAAATGCCTCCGGAAATCAGTGGAAAGTAAAAAACGGATTATCTTTAACACTAGGTTCCCTCTGCCTACCCTGCTGTGTACGGAATACAGCGTGAAGTTGTTTTTTTTTAATTTTATAATTTGTAAACAAAACAATTTAAAACGTGGGAATATAGTTCTAAGTTGATACTTACGAGTAGGTCGTTAAAATATTTAGCTGACGTCAAGAGACGTAATCAAATTGGCACTTGACGTTATTTAGTTAGCCACTTCTAGGTAACAGTGCTTAGGGTTAGGCACTTATGGTTCAGCATTTTTTATTTATCACCTATTAAAAGTGTCCATAATACTTTTTTCTTGTAGTCGTCTTCTTTATATTTTTTTAGTAAATTGTAATTAATTTAAATTATTAATTGTACAAGTTTGTACTAATATTATAAAGCTGTAGAGTTTGTTTGGTTAAACTCGCTAATCTCAGTAACTACTGATTTGAATTGAAAGACTCTTTTTTACTTAGGATTTAAAAAAGAATATTTCTTTTTTAAAATTAAATTAAATAAAACAAATATAATTCGTGAAAATAAATAAATATAAGTTTCTTTAAAGTATAATGGAAACTAAAGGTCCGTTGTTATTTAGCTTTGTTTATAATTAACTTTGTAAAAACATCCTTTACTCGCGATACGACGACACTTATCTTAGCTTAGTAAGAGCCTTAGTAAGTTAAAGTTGTAAGAAAGTTTTGCATACTTTTTTCTTACTTTTAAAATAAAAAAAAATCTGCTTCACGCTATATCCCGCACATAGCAGGGTAGGCAGAGGGAACCTAATGCTAAGACACACCGTTCCCCATTTTCCGAGTTCCGAGTTCTAGAGGCATAGCGTATTGAGTGGGGGAACTCAACGCAGCGTTATGCCTCGACACCAAAGCGAAGAAATAAAAATATAATTGAAAATTTATATTGCTTTTATTCGAGAGCGATTGAACCAACAACCAGTCGTTCTTACAGTAACACTTTTAAGGCACAAATTAACAATGTTATTATACTGTATCTGTACACGCATATGGTAGAGCAGAGAGAACTTAGGGTTAAGATATCCGTTCCTTACAAATTCAAAAAGTTTTCTTACAATAAATATAAATTAAATCCAATGATACACATATCTGGAATTACTAATATTATGAATTTCACTCGACTATTACTACTATTAATTGTCTTTATGTCGGTAATTTCATACTGATATGTTAAAAATTCGAAAAGATCGTGGCACAGTGGCACAGCGTCTGAATGTTGTTGTAGTACGGGTATGATTCGCATTACGAGAAATAAATATTTTTTATTTCCTTTCTCTAGTAAAAATAGTAAAAGAACTGTTGAGGAAATTGTGCGGTGAGTAGTGAAGGGTTTTTTTACATCAGGGCTTATAGAAAGTTCCCTACCTAGTGCTTCCCTCTATAAGCCCTCATATGTATATATGTGGGATACTTTACCTCATATATGGCCGTGGAGCTAATAGATAAATGAAATAAAGAATAAAACAAAATACTTTCTATACAAAACACCCTAAATCGCGCCCACTGCCCTGAAACTGAATCACACATAAACAAATCAACTTAACTCGAACTCACAAGTCACAACTCTCTAGACCAGAAGAGTGCGCGCGCGCATCTCATACAAGATCTTTTCTTTTATTTTTATATTATATTAATACTTTATATTATACTAATATTATACATACAAAATAATATTTTATATTTATATTTAAATAAAATAATATTTATTAGTAATAGTCAGTTTATTTATTTAACTATAGATACAATTGTTTATTGAGATAATATACTTTTAGTGTTGTTGGTGTAAAGAAAGGCGATATATTGTTGGTAAGAGTTTTTTTATATATTTTTTTAGTTTCAGTCAGGGAAAGGTAAAATAAATGTAAAACATATTTCATGCTTGAACGTCGTCGGTTTGATTACACTAATTTGTACTATATGTATAAAAGTTCTACATTTTTTTATATTATAAACATTGTATTCAGTGAAAAAAACTGCTTTTATAATGTATATGCGCAATTTTATTATAATAATTTTACAGTTAGAAGCGAAAAGAAACGAACACAATAATAAAAAAAAATGTTTTCAAATTAAAGCTAAGGAACATAATAATGTTATTACATTATTATGTTCCTTAGCTTTAATTTGAAAACATTTTTTTTTTATTATTGTGTTCGTTTCATTTTTGATAAAAAAAAACAATGAAAATCTAACTTAAAATCTAAAACTGTTTCTATACACCCTATTTTACGGTATCATAAACATTATAGCCATAGTCTTTGTCGTTTCTCCATCTGTTTGTATGTTAGTCTTAAAAACGCGTAGAGGTATCTATAATTAATATTAAAGGTCTAGGTCCCTAGGCGCACAGGAAAAAAAACGATTCTAAGTTGACATAATCGTAGTAGAGTAACTAGAACGTTTATATATAGTTTTTCCTTTAGTTTTTTAAAGCTTAAAGATAACGCTTTTTCTTTGCGACCTGTCCCCGCAGATAGAAACATCTTATAAATGAAATTTTGACATTATGGAATTGATGGCCCAGCCTAAATTGCTAGTAGATTTTGTCTCAAATAAAGACATCAGTAAGGCAATAGTTGATGAAGAATCTTCTCAACTAAACTAACATCTAATAATGGAATCCCGCAAGGATCTTCCCTCTCGAATATTGTGTTCATTATTTTATTGAATGATTTACCACCTAATATAAAAAAGAGTGCAGTATTTATGATATTGTGGTAGTAGTTGCTGAGTCATCCGTCAACAGCTTGACGCAAAGCTTCAATTTTATAGCCTCCCGTTTACATGACTGGTTTTCTATTAATGGCTTAATCTTTAACACTGAAAAAACACAGTTTATAAAGTTTTGTCTTGCGCATCGAAATGAAAAACCGTTAAATGTATGGGGAAACTTTTTGAACAAAACTATTTTAACCGGATTAATCGTTGATCGTTGATTTTCACGACTATTACACATTTTAAATGAAACTATTCTAATAGGATTAATCGCGTATATTTGGGATTATACATTTTTTGGAAACTCTACGACGCGACCCGTGGTACTATAGACTTAATGGAAATTAAGTCTGTCAGTGAAAATCTAAGAAAATAAATGATACAAAATTACTCGGTTTTCATGTCGACCATAGTCTAAGACGCGTAGCGATATCATTAAGTTTATTAAGCCAATCGATTAGATTTTTTGTTTCTTTATTTGATTAGAATAGGCCCCGAAACTACGAGACCGATTTGGAAAATACTTTTTCAATTAGACGATTAAGGTGTAGAAAAATACCAAAAAAAACCTTATATCGCGTACGCTGTGGAAATTATTGACAATAGAGCAAAGTGATGTAC
>DWAN01001785.1:0-16753 GCA_018230445.1 Heliconius hewitsoni | reverse complement strand
GCCTCTTACGACACCACCAGTACCAGGATGATCCTATTCAAGGCCGGGATCACACAGCATTATTCTTTTTCTTAAGAAGATCAACTATTTACTAACTTCTAAGTCAAATTAGTGTAAATTATGGGCTTAAAGCTTCTATAAATATATAGTTAAATTAAATTTTGATTATTTAATATCTACAAATGTAGCGATGTTCATACTAATATTATAATAACTACTGTATAAATCGAGTTTGTCAAAAGTAAATTACGCATCATTCAGATAGAAATTTGGAAAACTATATAAATTAATGTTGTCGTTAAAACTCCTGTAACTTTTCAACAAACATTATTGGACTAGATGTTTATATAACCGAGATATTATAATACGAATTATTAGACAGTAAAATAAAAAATTTGTTTGTTTCAGCTTCACAGCGTGAGCGTACAGGGTAAGCAGAGGGAACCTAGTGTTAAGGCGCTCCGTTCTCCACTTTTCTCTGATTCTTTGAGACATAGCGAGTTGAGTGGCGAAACTCCACGCCGATACAACCACTTGATTATACAAAAATAACTAAAAACCTATAGGATATTGCTGTATTGACTTTCATGTCATTCATACACTAATATATATTCTAAGAAAGAATCCAAAACGACCTCCAACACTAAATGGGTTCAATGATCCTATCCAAACCATCTCTCGTGCAATGACCGAATTATACCGACAAATTATATAACGTTATAAACTAAAACAATCGACACCAATCACTTAAACTACTGTGATTGTTCACTCGTTGGAGCCAACGAAATAAGAGACAAAGAATTAAATAGGCAAACAGTTTCTGTAGCTGAAAAATACATAAGAAATATTATATTTGGAGTGTGATATTTTAAATCTTATTATTAAGGTAGTAGAGTTCAATTTTAAATATCCTATTTTATAACTCGATTATGTAATAATACAATGCAATTACAACCTTATTTCATTGTGATATAGCTGAAAATCAATATCAGAATTAGTTATTTTGTACAAATAGTCAAAGTCTCTATCAAAATGTGGACTTTATAGCATAGGAAACACAGCAGAACTTCAGTAAGACTCAAATGTACTTACCACACTGGTTGTTCTGTTCGTATTCGTCTCGGGCTTCGATTTTGAGATCTTGCAATTTATTTTGAGAGAGGAGATTGGCCGCCGTTATTTTGATGTTCGAGGCGTTCTTCAGGTCCGCCGCGTTAATAATTTTGATGGATTTCAAATCTTTCATATCCTTTATCGTCACGGGTAGCAGTATTGATCGGGGGTTGCCCGCCATCGGCGCCACTCTGATAACCCTACGCTGTGGCGCAACCGACTCTACCGGTTTCGAGTAAACTTTTGTTTGCGGATTAATTAATTGTATATTGGTCACTTTTAAAGGTTTCTGGGGCTGAGCCTTGACAACTAATTGAGGCTTTTGCATCGCGGAGGCTGGTAACCTTATAGGTTTTTGAACCTTGGGTTGAACGACCGGCGCTGTTTGCGAGAGACGGCGTTTCCTACCTTTACCTATGAAAGAGATCATCGTTCGTGTTAAACATATTAGCCATGTACATACATACATACATATGTACATTATATATTTAAATAACATTTTTGTATTATTATAACACATGACTTTGGTACGCGAAGTGTATTCAGTTGTTTGATATTTAAATTATTAATGATTCATTGCGTGTTACACACAAAATCCTTTATATAGTACAATCAGTATAGCAGAGTTAGTTACTAAATAAAATTATCATTTCAAATTATTTTAAATGGTGTCACTTTTAAATGTCTTTTGTCCTATATATCAAAGTATTTAATGATATAACTAAAATGACTGTATATACATGTACATAAAGGAACCTTTTTTTTTATGCTACACGCTGTATCCCGCACAAAGCTGGGTAGGCAGAGAGAACCTAGTGTTAAGGCGCTTCGTTCCCCCTTATCCGTTGGATTCTGGAAGCATTGCCTTGACACCAGAGCGAAAAAATAAATGTAAAATATTTCATTTCCTCGAGTGGGGATCGAACCCACCGGTCGTATTTGCAATCAAACGCTTGTGCCGATGCTCCACGCTTATTTACCTAGTAAAATAAATAAAAAATTATATTGAAAAATACCTTTTCAAGGATTTTATAGGTACTCAATAACATGTGTTTAAATATAGTAAGGCCTTGGAGTTTTTATTATTTGTAAGCATTTCGATAATACCGATTGAAATGGTTGTTAATAGAATGTACCTACTGCGTCTTTAATATAACATTATATAGGTAAAATAACACGACTTATAATAATATTTCAGACTAAAGTTCAAAATTTTCAACGGTAACTTGCTGATCCTCTCAGTATAAGTGACAATTATTATAATTCTCACTTATACTGAGAGGATCAGAAAGTTTTAACAACTTAACTATTAACATCAAAATTATACACATTTAATCAACAATTCAAATCAAATTTAGTTTCATATGAACTTAATTATTATTTTTAATTTTTCAAATAATGAATTTAAGTTTTTTTATCAACTTAGTTAATTTTTTATTATATTATAGAGAAAAGCTTAAGTGGGATTTTTAGCGGTAATAATTCCCTGTTGTGGCGAGAGGATCTAGAAAGTTTTTAACTTTCAAGATCAAGATTACATTGTCTTCGTTCAAGAATAGATTATCTTTGATTAGATTTGTTAATTTTTTATTTTTAGTCATATTTTACTATACTTATTTTATTTCATATTTTTAATGATTAACAACGGTGCTTTTAAATTTAAATAATTTTCTTTGATCGTCGTTTATACGAATTATTTCTATGTATCCTCCTCCTCTTTCTATGTATTTTCTTTGAAAGTATGATCCGAAAAATGAACAACTATCGAATAATAAATAATAGAATCATATACTAAGCGTCAGTTCACAATAAAAAGGTAAAAAAAAAAATCACATACCAGGGCTTTGGAATGTATTATTATTAAGGAATCCGGGCACAACATTTTGTTCGAAATCATCCATATCGAAGGCATCCTGCTCGGTGGAGCTGTTCGAGCCCTCGTTCGTATCCTGTATGATGACATCTTGCGTGTTGCACGGGCTCATTGGTTCTAAGACCGGTGTGGGTAGATCCTCATCACACGAATTTTGTATGAGAAACGGCGATAATTGTTGCTCAAAATCGCTAAAATAAATGGTTATTGAATTAATTGTTGTTAATCTAGCTTAACAATCATATTAATTAACTTAAAGACAAAAAAGATTAAAAAGAAGTATGTAGTTCCCAATAATTCTGGAGGCATTGTGAATTGAATGGCAGAACTTAACGCCGCGTTCTGCCTTAACAAGAAACGTAATAACTTTCAATAAGTAAAAAAAAAGCTTAATCGTAGTATAAAATAACTATCGGAAACAAAATCATGGCCTTAAACGAGAATAACTTGGAAGATAAAAGTTAATGTGGTCAGCGGGTTTTCCCAATAACGATACCCACTGTATTTATTACAGTATAAAGTTCCTTATTCCATTTGTATTGGTAGTTGATGAGTCAACAAACGTTTCAGATATTAACCGTGATTTTTAAGATAATAGCTATCACTTAAAATATTAACGGTTGTAAAAGAACAGTATTGTTGTTAGGCGTCTCTAGGTAGAAAAAAAGGAACAATTTTTTTAAAAATATTTTAGTTAAGTCCTGGCCTGATTTTCTATACAATTGAAATTATGAAAGAAGTCAAAATAAGATCTAGCTTAGTTAGTAGGAAACGTCAGCGTCTTCCAGCCAGCAACCAAAGCCGAATGAACATTACTATACCTACAATTTGATTTACGTCTGTGGGATACACTAAATACAATTAAATATTATTTTTATTGCAATTTTATTCTCTCGTTGGAACCGTTGTGGTACAATATGGCATCTAGAAGATTATATATATTTATTTAAAAATGTTTTGTATTTCAATCCAGTTTAGAAATAACAAGAAATTATTTCATCATCCCGAAATTGTTTAAATTTAGGTAAATTAACTATAGATATATCTGGAATGGGATGTGATGTTTCCTTCAGATTTTTAGGTTTTTTTGGCTCTTGGCTGTATCCCGCATATAGCAGGGTAGGTAGAGAAAGCCTGGTGTTAAGACATTCCGCTCCCCAACTTATGCCGAATTCTGGAGGCATTACACGTTGAGTGGCAGATCTCAACGTCGCGCTTAACGCCGACCCCAGAGCAAAAATATATTTTTTAATATTTCATTTCCTCAAATGCAAATCAAACCCACAACCTGTCACGTATACAGTTCACATGCTCGTGACCCTGTGCCACTACAAGCCAAAAATTTTGATCCATTTATTCTTAAGATTTAAAAAAATTCATTTAACAAAATGAATTTTTATTTAATTTCTATATAAATATTTCAATAATTCATTTTGTCTGCAGTTTTAACGCCATTGTTAAATAAAAACAAAACGATCACCTTTCGTCAAGGCTAGTTACAGAATCCCGTTGGCCGTGGAGCAAGTATATATAATCCATAAAATGTGAAATTTATATGATCTTACAACTTACGTGCCTGGGATACCGGTGTTCAATACAATTACATATTGGAAAGTGAAAAATTAAACCTCCATACATATTATTCAGTTAAGTTTTGTACTAAGATTTGTAAAATTGAAGTAGACATGACGATAAAAAATGTAGATAGACGAAAAACAGCTTCACGTTCCCGCATACATCAGGGTAGGCAGAGGGAACCTGGTAGACACTCCGTTCCCCCCTTTCTGCCGAATTCTGGAGGCATTGCGTGTTGAGTGGCAGAACGCAACGCCGCGCTTTGCCTCGACACCGGAGCGAAGAAATGGAAATACAAATTTAAGTAAATATTTAATATATAGATAGATAGATAAAATTCTTTTAAAAATATAAAATAAAAATCACAAGTAAAATAATAAAAGAATCGATAATACATTTGTAGTAGTATAACTGTAGCATGCAAAGACAGCCTTATCACTATTAGTGATTAGATACAATAATATATAAAAAAATTGACATTTAAGAAACGGCTGGCTATACACGTGATGGGTATGGAATTGATTTCTACTGAGACCCAGTATATTTTAAGAATATTATCGTTTTCCTTAGTGGCTTTGACAAAATGCGACGTTGGATTCCACTGTCCACCACTAAGATAACCAGAGAGTAAAAAAAAATGACTTATTTCTACATTTTTCCCCTCTTACCTTGCATGAAGCGTGAGAACCGTTGAGATAATAAAAAGATATATTTATAAGAAAATGGTAATACAAAAGACCACGTACTAATATAAATTCCTTCGAAAACGATAAAGGAGGTTGTCAAACGTGTCTCGGAACACGTTTATCTAAAATTATCATATGATAAATATCCTTTACGCCATATTATATAATTTAACATAAGTTTTATGTAGAATTGGGACTGTCTACTACTGTCTGGCCCCAACCGGTAAGATGTGCTGCTAGAAAGTAATCTACTTTTACTATTTACATGTATAATAAAACTGATGTTTCTTAATTTCTTCTACAAATTGAAAAATTATAATAAAAGCTGAGCACGTAAACCAATCAAGGAAGCATTTGTGTTTCATCAAAACTATAATATTTTTTTCATAATTATTAGATACAAATTTTAATTATAAGTATATAATTATAAGTACATGAACGTATGCAAAAGATACTATTGCAAATTTTATGGTCGAAAAAATATGTATGAAAAAAAAAACACGGTCATTTTTCGGTCTGATTAAAACATAATGCAGCGTTATGTTCCGCTATCCAACGCATAAAATTATTTTTTTGTAAAAGTAGACCTCAAATGAAAGTATTATTATAGCCTCGCAAAAAAATAAAATATTTTAAAATTGATAGTAGCAAAATGTATTGAAAATCAGGTTCACTCTCTATCCCGCTTTTAACACGATAGACAGAGGGAATCTAGTGTTACAACACACTGTTCTTTAATTTTCACCGCATTTATTAAGGCATTAAACAACGCCAGGATTTAGTCTTGGTGCCAGAAGGAAGAAATAAAAATAAATAATAATCCCCCGAATGGGCATCGAAGTTGCGTAACGCAACTGTTGCGGGTTGATTTTGTCCAAATAAAATTAGTATTACGCAGTAAATATAAATCATCTCACTCAATTAAGAATAAGATGTTTGCTTTTTGTAGGAATTACCGATTACATCAAGTTTCGCTGATAGCAAGACCCCGAATCCCCGTTATCATATAATATAACAACAAAAATACATTACGTATATATTATATATTATCAACATTTAACCTAATATATTATCGAAAGTCGCTCTCACGTCCGCAGGCAATTGCATTATTAAACAACAAATGGGCTTGACACGCTATTATTTTATTTAATTTTACATTTTTGGTGATTTTCGATGCGAGATCGACATCGTCTCAAGTTCGATCTCAGACTTGAGAGCGATTTATAAATACGGACCTAAATAAAGTTAGCAATGGTTAATTATCATAGTGCTATATTAAAACATTTTATTCATATTTTAGAAATATAATTAGGGCAGTGATCTTTCTAAATTACCTACAAGATCGAAGAGAATGCATTCGATTCTCGTGTTAGCCAAACATCCGTACAACAACATTAAACCGTATTTCCTTACGCTTAACAACATTAAACCGTATTTCCTTACTTATATCATACACCTAATAACTTAATATACAGCCAAGGTGAAGCAAGATATATCATCGATCGAACAGATATATGACTGCAATCTAGTGAAGACTTATAGGCGGTGACCTCAATCTGATAAGATATCACATATATTTTATTATATTACTACCCGCGATAAGTATTTACTTAAATGTTTTATAAAACAGAATGTTGATATTGAATCGAATTGCATATCATTATATATATATAGGTTTACAGGAGTCGCGGGTTCAAGTCCCGCTACGTTCAAATTTTTATACATTTTTTAAATAAATATATATGTATAATTTATTTTCTATGAATAATATAAGGAATGCAAGAAAAATCAATGCATTTCTTATTAAATTCGAGCCGCAACAAATTAAGTTTTTATTGCCCTTGTAGTACCGTATCGTATCTTTCATTTCATATGAGTAAATGAAGAGATTTTATGAAGCGTTTCAAATTGTTTATAAATACATGTGTTTAAAAGTACTACTATTCATATAAATAATAAAAATTAACTTCACGATGTATTCCGCACATAGCAGGGTAGTCTGAGGGAACCTAGCGTTGAGACATTCCGTTCTGCATTTTTCGCTGAAATTGTGTTGAGAAGCGGAACTTAACTTTTGTTTAGGTGCCAAAGCGGTGAAATGAAAATATTAACAAATAATAATTCATTCCCCCGCGTAGGGATCGTACCCACAACCGTCGCGTTACATTCACACCACGCCCGTGCGCAATGACAGCCTAAAATTTATACATTTATTTTATATCAAATAATTATTTAATCAGCCTTGAACTAATTATCTTATTGTAATAAAAAGCCTTTGAGCCTTAAAATGTACATATAAGCCATTATGTATAAAAGTTAACAGTATTTTGAGCCACTCTTATTCTTTTTTATTGAGACAGATGTTCCAAATATCGTATTAATAATATATTATAATTTAAATTTAAGTGTAATATTAAAAAAAAAAAATTACCAAAATATTCGATTATAATGTAAAAATATTCCAACTGAAGAGGTACTAACTGAAAAAAGTACACGGTTTTTACAATATTGGCGAATACTGTATTATTCTACAAAACTATACTTTTAATTAAAAGTTAAATAATGAAACTTCGTATATACTCTAGTAGTGTGTACTCCTCAAAATGTAAAAAATATAAACTTTAAATTTTAAAAATAAGTAAATTTCAAAAGCATAATGAAAGCGAACTAGGCTTGGAAAGTTTACAGGGGAAAATATTAATTATCTACAAATACCTACATATTTACATAATACAACTAGTAATTAAGTACTTGTTTAAAGTGGATTTTTAACAATATTTTTACTTATTTTCTATAAAGTTAATAAAATTTCGTCAAATAAAGATATAAAGATTTGAATTTTTACTCAGGAAGCGCAAAGACTGGGCTCTAGAAACGTGTAAACACAAACACGACAGGTTGTGGGTTCATATCTTATTTGAGAAAATCAAATATTTAGTTCTGCAGTATCAGAATACGCCAGTAAGAGGAAAATCTCCAAACGGAGTGTCTGAACACTAGGTCCAGGGTAGGTACCCACTGTCTACCCTGCTATAGTTATGTGTACGATACAACGTGATACACAAAAAAAAAAAAGATTCATTTACTCTAAATAAAATTTAGCTAAGTTAATATTCCTTCAACGTACAACGCTTCCCGGCCTTAGTATTTGTTATTCAAGAAACGATGTGTTTAAAGCTCAAGCAAGGAAAACAGAGTTTAAAGTGCATCAAAATTTATAACTGTAACATTATTGTACCATTTATTTCTTCAGCTGGGAACTAAACGACGTTATCTCACCCTTGGACACTCAATCAAATATCATTTTCTATTAGATTAACGGTACATTATATTATTACAAACCACTATACTATATGAGATTTTTTATTTAATAAAGATAATGGTACACACGGTAACGTCAACAAAAAAAGAAACACCGTTAAGAGTCACGTTTTTTTTACATCATCCAAAACTAATTTAAAAAGCGACCAGCTTACTTAACTTTCGTAATGAAGAGCTCTTCGAGAGAGAGAGCGAGAGAGAGAGAGAGAGAGAGAAAAAGAGGGTATCAAAGCAAGCAAGTCTTGAAGTTTAAAATTAAAAGGCACACGGCCAAAAGAATTTGAAATTCTAATCGCGCTTTCGTCGCAGATAGCGTGCATTCTTACTGGAAGGTGGTGTGACTCACAAATTTAGCTTACGGTACTCTGTACAACTAGTTTTACGTCCTAATAATGAACTCTGATGTAATTGCTTCGAATATTCAATTGAATTGATTTTCTTTTAATGGCATGTATAAAACACGTACAAATTATAAGATATACAGGCATGTAAGTCAGTTATAAAGATTTATGTTTATACTACATAAAGTTTATTTTTAATTAATATAATAAAAGTAAACCTAGAATTCATATGTATATTACCCTAAAATCCCCGTTATCACTCCAAGGGAAGGGCTCTTGGCCTTAAGTAAGTTTGAGGATTGTTTTTATCATCCACAAAATTAAAATGTAGTTATTTACATATATTCATATTCTTTATAAAAAAAAATATGCAACCATACCAATTTAGAAACCTGCAAAAAGTAAACATTGAGATCTGCAATTTTTATAAAGAAAAAACTTACAATTCGGCTGGGTCACTGGACAATCCACTGTCTGAACAAGAGCTACTAAGTCCCGGAGGCGAGGCATTATCAGTTGTTAAGTTGAAATCGGGCAAGGTCTCATCTAAAAAGTTCAACGACCCCTGCTCCAACGAGAATATGTTCTCCAGGATATCATCTGATGCCTGCCAGGAATCAGACTGCAACAAACCATTTTCACATAATCTTTTATCCTATATTAAACTATTGTAGCAGAGTAGAAACCTGATCAATTTGATTTAATGGTTGTAGGTTCATTTTAAAAGAGTATTTATTAGCTAGTATTTAAACTGGTTATCTAATATTGGACTTGATTTCCAGCCAATGCCAGTATATTGTATTTCTAAAATCTGCAAAAATTACAAGGTGATGTGTTTTAACACTATCTTTTCACGAGTATTACTACTATAAGTATTGTAACGTCAAGATAACTCTTACTTCATACAAAAATAGCCTATGAAACTTCATTATATTTTTATCTAAACATATAAAGGAATTATATAATGTATATTTTAAATGAATAATAATAAATATAAAGAAATTTATATATAAGAGGTAAATAATATTAAAGTGTATGAACAGTTTATTACTGAACAAGAAATATTTAATATTGAACAAGTAGACATTTTAATTGAATGCAAAATATATACAATTGCATCATATGCATGTTCATGTAAGATTGTGCAATTGGAGCAAAACACTCAGCAAAAAATTGTACAATTCTGATTTACTGTCCAATAAGATAAATTTGAAAAAATGTCAATTAAATTAAATTAAATTAAAAAGTTGCAAACTGTAACTGTAACAGAGTTAGCAGAGATAGTAAAAAAAACTTAGTGTAAAGACACTCCATTCTTTTCTTTTTGTACTAGATGCTTTACTTTGTTGTCAATGACAAATCAGGAAAATGAAAATAATTAATTCCCTAAATGTGAACCCACAACCTTTGTGGTTGACAAGACATTGTACAACGTTGAACAATGCCTTTACAGTTAGGTAACATTTATTTACAGTCAGGTTAAAAAAAATATTTAAATAATTACATATAAAGCATATTAAATATCAGTAAAACCCCATATAGTATAAAATTACAAGAATTAAATTCTGAAAACATTGCAAATTGTTTTTTAAATTACATATTTTTGATGTTATTGTTTAAACTACTATCAAGTTATTTACTAATTGAAGCAATTAGTAGAAACTACTAATTATGTCTAATTATATCTTGCAAATTGATCATAAATAATAGAATAATATTAAAAATGTAATTGTAATTCCAATTAAAATAATGTGTATATTTAATATTATTTATTGATGTCAATTGAAAAAAATCTATAAATCTTTTTAAATATTTTAATAATGTTAACAATTAAAAAAAAAACACTGAGCCAATTCAAGTTAAGATCAGATACTGTTGTGCCTTTTACTTCTGTCATATATAAGTTACTTTCATTTTCAACTTTTACTTAAGATGATAAGAGAAAGGAGATGCATTTCATTGTGCATATTTGATTAGTTATCTTAATTCACTTTTGTATGAGTGATAAAATAATCTAATCCATAATGAAACATTATTTTATCAATATGTGTCATGTTTCCTATACTATTTCAAGTTTTTTTATCATACATTGGACAAAATTTATAATTTAAATAATTAATAATAATTGTATTTTAAATTTCAAATAAATTTGAAAATCTTATTGTAAATCACAAATAATATTATTATTGTCAATGTTTTTTTTGTGTTTATAATAATTATTAAACTTATAAATATATTACCTCAAGTAAGGATAATAGATCTAGCTTTTTATCCATTTTTATTTTGATATATTAAACTACACATTAGAAAATGCAATTCACTGTAATTATATAACTTCACTATATAATGCACTTTGTTAGCTTCCTCTCACTACAATCACAGAGTACAGTGTACGAAAAAGTTTTAAGTTAAAATTGATATATTCACTAGTGGATATTTATAAGGCATATGGTAGAAGCGACGACCGCATGGTGCCTAGCTGGCACTGCTTGTTTACGTCGTATAATACGCCGGGTTCGCAATACGCGCGCTGATAGCGAACTGACTGGCTTTGGTTAATAACACGTTAGGGATAGACCCGCATACTAATGGAGCACTAATTTTGATTTGAAAACACCGGGTTGTAATTAAGAACTAGACACCGAGCCACGTCCGATCCAAAAACAAAATGAACGGATAGTCAGATAACGGTAAAAGTGGGAGCGTAAGCCCACGAAAGCTGTAGAACGAGGTGCAGTCACGATTTCATTGCTTCACCGCGCGTCTACTAAATCGCTCGCTCGTATATACCCTTCATTATAACGATCCATTTCTCTGTCTAGTGGCCTTTGAGCTAACATTAAACGCGTCTTGATACGTTATCAATTACGTTCTGTGAAATGTAAAGATACTAACCAATAGAGCTTCCGTATGGAAGCTTTCCATTTTGTCACTTTTAGAATTTATTTCGTCAAATTCTATTTCATTTCTGGATAAATAATCCAGGATATTACTCATATCTTCATTAACGAGAGTCATGTTGGTTTGGATTTTTTCGATTGAATGACATTATGATTTTTTATTAGTTTCTCACTTCACTATTGTTTTGGTATCACTGTATTATTTACTGTTATGTTTTTCTAGTGCTATTTCTGTACAAAACATTGATTACAAAATATATATACTTCATCTAAAACATGACATTTCTTTACAACTTCCACGTTGGAAATAATGACGTCATGAAAGTTGGACACTCTTCGGCTGTTCATTGGCTTGGTATTTGACGCATATAGTAAAATAGGGACGCCGGTTCCGCCATCTATTGATGCCGTGTGAAAATTTAACTGCGTTTAGTTTATGCTCTGAGATTAAAATATTGAATTTTTAATATTTTTTATACTAATTACTATTTAAAATTATATTTATGTTGTATTTTATAATAGTATGTTGTTATTATTTATATTACTATATAAAAAATAAGTTTTAACTGATTTTGTTTTATATTTTTGGTGAGCACTGATGTGAAACTGTATCATGTAATCATAAGTTTAGTTCTGATGCAACGTTATTTATGTATTACTAATAAATACGTTAAGCTTGGAATATAATATTTCATCCAGATTCTTGATCGAAGGAGTAAGTCCTTGTAATTTCACTAGATTAATAAATAAAAAAATTACACCATTCAAATACAGTTACTCATTCCTTCCTGTTTCTTTTACATGGAGATTGTGAGTTCAATTCCAAAAACTGTGCAAAATGTTTAGTTACTTCCAAGTATATATATAGTTATAAATGTATTTTCATAAACTATTTTAAAATGTACCTATAACATAAATCGACAAATGTAAAATATCCATATAGGAATACAATTATAGTTCAAGAAATATAGATATATCTAACATTTATGTCTTTTAAACATTGCTTGACAATAACTCTATTGTAGTTACACAATTGGATCATAATAGTATTGTATCTACAGTACACGCGAGTTGCAATCTCGGGGGCAACATAAACTTTGCAATATATCCTGTCCATATTATTAATGTAACAGTGAAAGTTTGTTCCGCTTACACGCAAAAACTACTGAACGGATTTGGATGAAACTTTATAGTATAGTAATATTGGTTATATATCAGAATAATACATAGGCTACAAGCTATGTAGAGATTTAACAATTTGGCTATTATATAATAAGCGGGCTAAGCCACGTTTGAGTACGTATTAAAAATGATAAATATGGTATGTTAAATTTGCTAACAAGTTTCAATTATTAATATTGAGCGCACAATTATATACATTGTTATTAATTAAGGTAATCACTGTTATCTTTTTGCTCGTTAACGCTTCAAATAAACATAATTCATCATATAACATCAATTTTACAATTCATTTAAAGAAAATTGTATTATAGAAAAATAATTATTGAGATATTTTAATTAAGTATGTATAATAATGAATAGCAAATATAGTAGTAGTAGTAAATAAAATAATTATTACAGTATAGACTCAGAGACATCCCAAACGCACAATGAAAGCGATCAAATATTTAATTTGATTTCGTATAAATTACAAAAGCGAAGAACCCATGATATTAAAAGAATTTATTAAATTGAATGAACATAACAATTTTCTGCCACTTTAAAAATAATCCTATAAAATCGAAAAAGCAAAACAATTTTCCATATTATTGCTCGTCATTTAGTATCAGGCGCTAGCACTCGCCGTCGCGTGTGCTACTAAACCAGTGCAAGGAGAAATCGACCGTGAAGGATTGGAAATTCAAAAGTGGGTCAGAACTCAATAGTCTGAATGTTAGTCTGAATGTTTCGAATGCAACTGTTGGACGTCAGTAGTGGCAATTCCAATTGATATTACGCAACTATTCTATTTATATGCTTTTGTTATCATTTCATATCGATTTATTATAAATCAGTAATCGCTTTCAAAGTAGGATATTAAAATTAAATCAGTTTCACGCTGTATTCCGCAAATATTAGGGTAGGCAGGGGGAACCTAATGTTAATATACTCCGTTTCCTACTTTCCGCCAAATTCAGGAGGCATTGCGTGTTGAGTGGTGGAACTCAACACCGCGTTTTGTTTCATCAAGATTTTTAAGATCTAAATTACGCACTTGACTAATAATTAGTTTAAGATAATGAATATGTTTATTATCAAATATGTTTTTATACCTATTATTTTAAGCTTTGAACCTTACTTGAGTATTAACTGAATACACTATCAACTTTTAAGTTACTGTTTGCTGTCTATGTTGTAAACAATCCTACCAATTTTAATAATGTATAACCTAAGCATTTCCGATATTCAAGTCTCGTTTCTTGTTTTATACATTTATGAATTCTGACCGAAAATAAAACTAATATTTTCTGTGATTTTACCTTTAGTAAGAAATCTGAGAGAATTGCCTTAAAAGGTTATAAAACTCTTTGAAGCATTCCCGAAACTTTACCCTTTCTTTTTCAAGGGCTGTAAGTAGATACCTCCTTATATAACGTAGGTAATAAATGGAACCTTAACCTATATAACATATATTCATAATTTTCAGAATGTATATGAATAGATGTTGAATAGTTTATATATCTACTAAAAAAAATCAGCTTCACGTTGTATTCAACACTCAGAGGGGTAGACAGCGCTTTGCTTCGACACCAGAGCGAAGAAATGGAAATATAAATATAAATAATATAAATATTTCATTTCCTCGAGTGGGGATCGAACCCACAACCAGTCACGTTTACAGTCACAATTTGTGCCTTTGCGCCACGACCGGCCTCCATTTAAAAGAAATATTGCTATATTACCAAAATACATTTATTGTTTAATCTATATTAACAAAAAAAACACACATTTTACCAAAATCGTAATAAAGTCTGACGATTTTGCATATTTGTTGTTATGTAAAATGTTAGTTCGCATGTAAATTTCGTTGCAGTAGATTTTCATATGTGACTGATTTAATATTTCGCGAGTGACGTGTGTGGCTTATTTTAAAAAAATATATATAGTAGGTATGTGCAATGCTTATGGATGCTGGCAAAAGAGTATTCTTTTATTTCTTTTAGTTTTAAATATTATTTGAAATATAGCTTCAAAATTTTTGTATTTGAAAGAGATTTTTGTGTATTTTTAGCTTAGTATAAAATATGGTTATTTGGTTTTTTACAATTAAAAATGTTTTTCTTTTAACAATTGTTAAAAAAATATATTGTAACAAAGTTCCTAAAATTATGACTAATAAGAAATACATATTTTTTAATTTTTTTATATATTTATCGAATGGAGCAATATTTTTAAAATTTCAAAAAATGTTTTCGTATTATAAACTGGAGATATCGTATTATCTATGCTATGCTGGTTTGGCCTCATAGAAATTTCATTTAAATATTTACTTAAATCAATTCAATCAGGATATCGCGTGGGAGTGGTGGAACCCACTGCCTCATACGTTACTAATCACATCAACGGGGAAGTACTGATGCTCGTTTCTCGGGGGGAGGCCCTGGTATCTTGCGCTCGTATAGTGTTTAGCACTCCGTTCTCTCTGGCCTACGGACAAGGATAAAACGTAAAATATTTCTTCCAATTGTAGTGTATTCAGTTCATGTAATAAAAAGGGATATTTTTTTTTTCCTGTAGCTACAAAGAGTTACATAAAGTACATAAATCCTAATACAGAATTTATAACTGTTGTATTAACCTTACGTTGACTTTCCTTATAGACCTTGACTAATTTAATTAATAATTTAATTTTTAATCTTAAAAAGCACCTGATTACAAGACCAAAAATAAAATTTGTTATTAAAAATGATAATTAACGTCAAAGGGGAATTAAAAAGGATATGCTGTAACTACACGTGTTTGCAGTAAATTTTAATATACATTAAGGAATAATTCAAATAAAAATAAAATAAATCAGCTTCACGCTGTATCCCTCACACAGCAGCGTAGCAGCAGTTCATCTCCTCGAGTGGGGATCGAACCCACAACCAGTCGGCTTCGTGCCGCTGCGCCACGACTGGCTCTATAATATAAATTCTCTCTAAAATATAAATATTTATTTTCAAAATATTTTCATTTTCTCGACCTAACTCGATAATTAAATGAGACTAACATAGAAGATAGGGATCTACTAGATGAGTTATTTAATTTTTTTGTTTATCAAGAGTGAAGACCAAAAGTAAATTAAAATGCTAAATGTAAGTGCAGTAGTGTTTCTAATTAATGAATTAGGTAATCTTATTATTTATATTATATATTTTACCTTTAAAATAAAATGGTTCTTTAAAAGTAAAAAGATGTCGTTTCGTTCGTTCGTCGTCGTCGTTAAATTCGTTAAAAAAATTATAATTTCACATTTGAATTAACAAAATTTAATTAAGGTAGTAAAAAAAATGTATCTACTACCCCTCAGGTAGGATTTTTGCCAGAAGACTTATATAATAGAATATAAACTAAAAATATTTAAAATTAAAAAAAATATGGCATTCAATGCTATACCTATTTTAATTAAAACCTTTCATAAAATATAACAAAAACCATAATTTTATTTTTATGAAACAAAAACGTATTACTGTTTTTGTATTTTCATTAAGATAACGTCTTTACAGCATTTAAAAACAAAAATGCTGCAACAAAAATATATTGTTATACATTTGTTCTCGCTGTCAGAGTTTGTAACTTTTTGTGATGTATAAATACAAAAAGACGTATATAAATACTAGCGGACCTGGACGCGGCTTCGCTCGCTTAAACTATACGAATATTTATCAAAATATATTTATGAAATAATTTTCAGTCTTCAATAGGATTGGTAAGAAAATATAAGTCTAAATAATCAAAATA
>DWAN01001784.1:0-16756 GCA_018230445.1 Heliconius hewitsoni | reverse complement strand
ATATATATATATATATATATATATATATATATATATATATATATATATTGTATAATAACAGCATTAATTGAATTTAAAAACTGAATGTCAAATAATCAAATAAACTCAGCTCATCTGGCTAATACGTATTCGTCGCGAACCATTATCGGATAATTAAAATGCCACGTAACGTACATTTATTGTTAGTGTCCATTAAGTTTCGGTCGTGAATTATTCACAGATGTTTTTTTGCATGAAGATTAAATTGTTGCATCAAACATTGTTATTGTTTGTTATATATATTTATGTATTAAAGTTTTGAATGTTTGTGTGTTTAACTTCGCGCTGTATCCCGCACACTGGGAAGGCAGAGGGAACCTAGTGTGAAGACACTGGGTTCCCCATTAAGACACTTCTGCTCTCCAATTTCCGCCGAATTATGGAGGCATTGCGTGTTCAGTGGTGGAACTCAACGCCGCACTTTCCCTCGTTACCAGAGCGAAGGAATTGAAAATATTGAATATTTAATTTCCTCGAGTGGGAATCGAATCCACAGTCTTACAGTCGCACTCTTGTACCCCTGCGCCGTGACTGACTTTAATAAGAATATTTATATACCCTGTTAACATTACGTATTAATATATACTGAACAGGTAAAAAAAAATACATTCAACAATTATTAAATATCAGCCAAAAGTATATTTTGCAATAACTGCAACTTTAAAAGCTTATTACGTGTAATATCTTGTAGTATATTGGATATAGTATTAATTTATGCGAATATCATTTACTGTGTGTTGGTTTAAACATTTCAAAATTATTATTATATTTATAGCAATACAAACACATAAATTGCATCTTATATTTTTATTACATCCCCTTGATTTTTCAAGGAACACGTCTTGTTTTCTTTTTTGAACACAACAAGAGAAATTACTTAAATAAATCAATAAATCTTTGTCTAATCAATATTTTGTAAAAAAAAAGGATGTAAAAATCACAAAGTAACGTATTCCATAGTGCTCGTGCTGATGGTTTTATTTAATTAATTTGTTTAATGGACTCGCGGAAAATTTCTCTTTGTACAGATTTATTTGTTTTACTAGGTACCGTTCTATTTCTGTATATACCTAATACGTCTATTGTAACCTAGATCGATCCTATTAGAAGTTTTAAAAATTTCTAGAAGCTTTGCTGATATGGACAAGTGTCGTCTAATAATTATATAAATAATGACAAATCTAATTTTGAATTACAATTATATAAATTAATTGGTTTTTTCAACCTCATGCTATATGAGAGTAGTGTTAAAACACTCCGCTCTCCACTTTCCACCTCATTCTAGAGGCGTTGCGTGTTGAGTGGCGAAAGTTAACGCAGCGCTTTTCCTCGGCACCAGAGCGGAGAAATGAAAATAATAAATATTTCATTACCTCGAGTGAGGATCGAACTCACAATCTATCTCGGTTACAATCACAGGCTTACGCCCCTACGCCACTCAATCTCTCTCTCTCTCTCTCAATCTCTCCTCAATTAGTCAGCTTGAGAACAAAATAACCAGCACACTTAAACCAATAACGTATCTTGCTTGTTAAACCTATTTTATCAACAAATCAAGGAATCCATTCAGAAAAGCTCGTAATACTCCCCCTGTAAACATAGAGCTAGGGCACGCTCGCCGTTAATACCTACTTGTTTTTCTCTCGACAAATTCCAACGTAACACTGTGTACGGTGACAGGTCTGTAAGCACGTATACGATAGTCACGCGCTGTTTGAACACACATTGATTTCGAATAGCGATTGAAAAATGTATAATGTCGATGACGTTGATTCAACCTCACTAAATATTTTATGATGTCATCTCGACAAACATGATTTTAGATAGCGACTGTTTACGTGCTAGTGGTATCCACTGTGAGTTTTCACGTGTTATGTTATATTACTAACTGGCAACCCGGCTGGTTTCACTTGCTGGAACTATATGATATCTTTAAATTAATATATAAAGCAAAATCTTGGTACCCCTTTTTATAAAATTTGTGCGGACGAAGGAGTATTAATTTTGGCACAGTTAGTTATGTATATAGAGAAGAATTGGAATCATCTATCACAGTATTAAAATTGATAAAAATGTACGTGACCACGGGATAATGTAAGAAAAAAGTTTTGTGGCCAAAATCCTGTTCTTGATGATGTAAGGAAACGATTCATTAAAAAAAAATATGTCATTCAGACGGCTGAAACCATTTCTGGTGCGGAAGAATTCTTATATATTTTTATGTTAGTTAAGTTTTTGTATTATTATTGATCACTCACGGTTCAGCTTTAATCACGCGAACTGTACACGTTGCTATGGCAACGCGTAGTACCTACGAATCATTTGGTCCTCTAGTTTATGTAATAAGCTGATGTTTGTTTGTATACTAATGTATATTGCAGCTGACCTATATTGAAAACATGAATTCCAACATGAAAAGCATTGTAAGCTCCACCGTTTTTGCAATATCTTTTATAGTTATTTCTCTTCTATTGGTTAAAGCGTGATGTAACAGTACCTTCCTCGGTACTGGGACTTTCGAACACAAAAAGAATCAACAAAACAATTTTACCCATTATTCCATTAATATAGAGTAAAGTTTATATTATTTTTCTTTCCAGTCATATTAAATAATAGCAAATACGACAATATTTATAATGTATAAGTAAAAAATATTCTAAATCAAACTAAATCCTATCATTTCGACATAGCATTAATCTTATTAAAAATTCCATTTACGTGTAACCTAAATTACGTAACAGCAATATGAATGCAAAAAAACGCTGTTAAACAATCGAAGAATGAAATGTGACTGCGAATCGGTAAGAGAAATTACCTTAGGTTACGCGTTTCCGGGTAAATGTTCTTGCTCGTGTTTCTAGCAGTATAGTTTTACGTATATATATTATATGAATTATTGAATCACGCGACACGCTCGCGAGCTGCATTTAGAGATCAAAGACGGTTTATAAGGTTAAAGTGTCTATTTTCTCCGAGAATGTCTCGAGATATCTCTATATTAAATGTCTTAATATATGATTGCTTCTTATGGACCTATTTATTGTTTACTTCAGCTTCTCCGTTTAGTTGTTTGTTTGATTTTGTTGAAATCTAATATTTCTAGATATAAATTAATTTATATAGTTTTTGGTATGTTTTCTTGTCTTTAGTTAATGTTTTTTTGGCTTTACGCTGTATCTGGACATAGAGTGGTAGGCAGAGGGAACATCGGAAGCTATTGTTAAGTCACTTCGATCCCTTTAAATTACTTCCGTTCCCCACTTTCCGCCGAATTCTGGAGGCATGTTGAGTTGCGGAACGCCGCTGTTCTTGATTATAATAAAAAAGTCTTTAGTGAATTCGCTTATTTTCTTTTTTTTATTAAAAGTACCAAACTGTTTAATATTCAACCGGGTTTTGACATACTTTATGATATTCTATTAGCATATTAATGGAGCTAAACGTGACGCTTAATCTCAAGAACCTAATCTAATTAATTCAACTATCATGATTTTACATTGTTACTAAACATACGAACGTTAGGTCAATAAAATTAGGGTTTTTTTTATTTCTGTTAATTATTGACATTTTATATATTTTTTATAAACTATATAAAACAAACATACAAGTGAAAGTTTTCACTTCTTGATTGGAAAATAATAATATAAGTTATCTTTTTCCCTTTTCATAGGATTATGGGTGTTTACTTCATTTGTAGGCACTTACTAAAATATAATAAGTAAAACAAAAGTTATTTTCCATAAACTGGAGTATTGTGAAATGTAGATAATTATTGCGTTGTATTGTGTGGATATCATTTCCTGCATCTCATAACAAAGCATAAGCCGTCTAATATATATGAGTATATACCTATATAGAAACAAACGGGATGATATAATTATATTACGTAAATTTTATTTTCATTTGCAACTTATCTTTTTATTTTTTCAAATTTCTCTAAATAGTAGATAAAAATGTTAATAAAATAATATATAGTGTTAGAAATAATATTTTTCCTTATAATCGCTAAACTGATGTAAATGAGGCCAGTCGTAGCGCAGGGGCACAAAGTGTGACTGTAAAACCGACTGGTTGTGGGTTCGATCCCCACTCGTCGAGATGAAATATTTACCTATATCTATATTTCCATTTGTTCGCTCTGGTGTCGAGGTAAAGCGCGGCGTTCAGTTCTGCCACTCAATACGCAATGAATTGGGTAGAAAGTGGGGAACGGAGTGTCTTAACACTATTTTAAGACACTCCGTTCCCCACTTGCCTACCCAGCTATGTACGAGATACAGCGTGAAGCTGGTGTAAATGAATCTTGTGTGTAAGTACATATGTAGTTGTGAGTTTTATACTCCCTTAGTGTAAAATGTTCATTTATGCTAGAAATAAATTTAAATGTTTTAAACAACAATTTAAAGAATAGTTATGATATAAAGCTACAGGAGTCATGAAAAGATAAATTCGTTTTCTAACTTAAATTTTTCAACTAATACTATATTTTTTGACGACATCGGAATCTTAATACCGCGATGAAAAATACAAACAAAATTATAATATATTTTTAAACAATGAAGCGCCGCTAAGACAGAAAAGTATATCTTACGAAACCTTTACCCCGTATACGCGTACCTAACATAATCATTTTTAGTAAAGAGGATCAAAAGCGTTTCAGAGAATATCTTCTTGTGAGCTTTAAGAAAGTCAACCTTTGCCACAGGCACTATTTACGAAGCAGCATAAAATGTGTTTGTACGTTTTTAATGTAAGAATATCATATGGTTAAAAGTATTTTTTTGAGATTACATTAATAATTCTTACAATATTTTTATGTATGACTTTAATTTCATCATAAAAATAAAAAATAAATCAGCTTTACCTCTTATCCCGAACACAGCACGGTGGGCAAAAGCAACCTAGTGTTAAGACACTCCGTTCCTCACTTTCCGTCAATTTTTTTAAGGCATTCTTGAATGGCGTAATTTAAAGCCTGACTTTTTACATTGATGCCAGAGCGAATAACTTTATCAATAAATAATAGCTCATTCCCCGAGTGGCGATCGAACCCACAACCGTCACGTTACAGTCACACACGTGTGTCCCTGCGCCACGATGGCCTCATAAACTAATATTAAAAATATTTAATATTCAACACAGATATTTCTATAAAAACATAATAACTTCTTGATCTGCTCTCGAGCTTCCGCACATAATAAATATAAAAATTAACGTCGTGTTACTCAATAGACGGGGAAGACTTCCGATACTATCGACGTCATTAATGGCGTCGTAATATCTCATACGGATTTAGCTTGTTTAAAAGCGAAACAAGTAATCGTTTAATTTGTTTGATATTATACAATATATAAATTATACTATTTATTCATGTAAAATAGTGCTCTTATCACGCTTGTATCTTTAAAACTCCATGTTTCTGATGGTATGTCAACGTCATAGTCAGCATACCTGGATTTGAATGTAACTTTACATCGATCTCTAAACTACACAAATCCTATTTTAAATCGGGATGCTACTTCTGTGACTTGTGTTTGTTTTTCTCCGTTACAGGAAGCTTCCTTATTTGAGCTGATTTATTTTCTGCTGTATCAGGAACGTGAGGAGAACTAAACAGGTGCGGGTTCAAATTCCGCTACGTTGTGACACATTTCTTTTGTTCACGTTCATTACTCATTGCTTCTTATATTCACGTTAACACGAAATAAGAAAAGAGTGGCTAATATAAACAGAACGTAGTAGTAAAAAAATCTTTATTCTATACGTATCTATCATATTTCAATTAATTTAGTGGGCAGACCGTCTGGTTGTACTGGTCATACAATCAGGGGATTCTATGCCCAAAAATAATATTTGCAAGTCTGTACATTATTTGAGAAATTGCAATTTTTTTTTGTCCGCCAGTTTTTTAAAATATAAGATCCTTTTTGGTTTTCTCACGTTCTAACCATGCTATGGTACAAAAGTAAAGTTAAATATAAAAAATAGTTATGAAATGATAAAATAAAAGGTAGGTTTACAACTTCCGACTAAGCGTGATTTTTAAAAACAATTTATTTTTATGTTGAACCTTACTAAGAATTAAAATTTTCTACATTTATACTCCGAATAAAATGAAAATGAAAAAGTTGTCAATGAAAATACTGATAAAAACGATGCGAATATGAACATTCATGAACAGATTGCTTTTCGAATCACATGATACATATTAAAGCTATACATTTAATACATATAAAAGCTATGCACGTAGTTACATTGAGGCCGTTATTTATTATTTTTTTTCATTTCACGCAATACCTCGAAAATTCATCGCAAAGTGAGGAACGGAGTGTCTTAACACTAAATTCAAAAAAATATACACATTAAAACTATTATATTTTTGGCTATTAATTTACACTAGTTTAGTTTAATCGTGTAACATAATAAACCACTAAAGTTTACTAAAGCGCTGTTTTCATTTATATTATCGTCTATTTATAAGTTTGCTTTGCACTCTTGTGCCACCTTTTTTTCACCTATTAGGCTTTCACTGTGGTGTCACTAAAAATTTATTTTTAGAAAGAAGGGCGGCGGTCTCGGTAAAGACTTGGTTTATTATAAACCTTGGTGGCCATGGACAGTGTTCTCGAAGGTTAATATATTGTTGCACTAAACTAAAATATTAAAGCTTATAACGGTGATAACTACTAAATTAGTAGGCGTTAAAGTTATATTAATATGAAATTTATTTTCAATTATATATTTTTTTTGTGTGTACTCTCTCGTTTTCTGTTTCAGTTGTTGGTATACTTCTACTTCAGAGTGTAAAAGTTGGGGATTATTAAACTCAGATTATTAAAATTAATATTAAAAAAAAAAAACCAGTCGTTGCACAGGTGTGCAAGCGTGCGATTGTAAACGCGACATGTTGTGGGTTCGATTCTCACACGAGGAAATAAAATATTTAATATTTTCATTTCTTCGCTCTGAGAACACTAAACACACAATGAACTGTGCGGTACGTGCGGTGACACTAGATGCCTTTACAGCGTGAATCTATAATCAAAATATATATAAAACAGAAATTGCCCCTCATAAAAATCGTATAATAGAAAAATACATATTATATAGAACTAGCGTAGGGTAGGCAAAGGGAACCTACATTTAAGGCACTACGTTCTCCACTTAACATGTGAGCGACAGTTAACATTTGAGTTTTAAAAAAAAATATATACCTAACCTAAATACTTAATTAGAAAACGTATAAAAAAAAAAAAAAAATATACCTAACCTGTTTACAACATTAAAACTTGTATTAGGTTTATATTTTAAAACCCACAGTCACGTACAACGGGAATAGTTAATTTATGCTCCTTATTATACTCTTACTTAAGAGACGTTCTCGAAAATAACAGCCGTGAGCGAAGTTACACCACTTACAATCCTTATGTAATCAAATGTATAGGTGAAACTTCCTTCTATAATATTTGCCTTCAAAATATATATTTATATATTTCAATTAAGTAATAGTAAACAATTATATTTATTCTTAGTTCTTAGAAAACGGCTTAACATTTTTTATGTTTACAAAAAAAAATTTTTTTTTTTGACTTTGAAACTTTGAAAATGCTAAATATATAATTATTTTTAATGAAATATAAAATATAATATGTATTGATAATTATTTTGTATATCTCAACAAATCAAAGATAATTTCAATAACAAAATTAATGGTGCTACTTTCGTAAATAAATTATAAAAATCTGATATTCTGTAATCGCACAATAGGATGTCGCTATTTACTTACATTAATCTTTATATTTAATACTATTTTATATCTAGAACTGCATTAATTTTTTACCACTTAACTCGATTCTTCATTAAAATATTCAGATTTTTTTGTTGTACAAAACAAAAATATTGATAACAGTCGCAAAAGCTAACAACTCGCATCGCACATACGTAGTTAAACACATGCGAACTACAAAAACATCACAGATAATAATCATCTAATCGATCAATTTTATATGTACTTACGATAAAGCCTTATGTAGAATGGTGAGACGCGCGGGCGCTAGCACAGACACAAGAGGAACTGACCAGTCAGCGCGGTGTGGTCACCAAGTCACCCCACTCACTACCACCACTTAAGATCACCGATAGTCGTGCCTCGTGACATAGATATGACATTTGGCAACCGACAGAGTTACGCTACTTCAGTACAATATATGTATTAATTCAACTCAACCTTCGTCCATGTTAAAACACCGGATAAATCATGTAATTTTATCTCCAGAAGTCGATACTTGCTAGTTAGTTATGTTTCGTCAAACAGAAAATAGTGTTTATGGAGGTGTTATGTAACATGAGTTCACTGAACATAAAAATATAAAGCCTAATACGATTTTATTTTTAATTTAATGCAAATAATGCGAGTATACCACTATAAGTATATCGCTTTTTCTGCTTTATTCGTTGGCATTTGTGAACCGGATTAAAAAATCTTTTTGGAGCTTCAAAAAAAAATGAAACTGCCAAAACTGCATATTTATATTAATATTAAATATAAAAACTATTAAAAACTTATAATTGTAATTTATTCCATATAAAGTTCGTTTTCCTTAATGAATTGTACTTCCCGTTGGCCTTCCATTCTGAAATTAGTACGGAGCCCTCGCTGGAGTCCCACTCGCACTGAATGAATTTTTGTATTTGAAACAACTTAGTTTTCTTGTGGTCACATCGCCTCCGAGTAATAATGTGATGATAGCATCAAGATAGTATCAAGAGAAATAGAATAGACATCTAACATAAAGAATTTCTAATATGTATAAAAGTCATTATCATTAATTATTTTACAATTTTATAGCGTTTTTATTATTTTTAAGATTTTCCAATATTTTCATTAATATGTAATGTCGTTGTTGACCTTTATACTAAAAGTTTACTATAATATGAATAATAATGTAGTTAGTTTATGTACTTATACAATATTTTAATTGCTTATAAAACAAAAAGGGGCACCGGCCTTTTTCCGGCCGGTTTGTCAAATTTGGATTAATGGTTATATATGTGTTAACACGACAATTTTATGTAGAAACATTCTTTTTGTTAATAAAAAAAACCACAACAAAAAGAGTATTCAGACAATATATGGTTCTAACAATATGGGTACAATATTATAACCATGGGTGTGTTTATAATGGTTATAAAGTTCATTTAATAGAGTTCATTTAAAAAAAATCACAAAAATTTCTAGTTCAAAATTATTTTGAGGGTTACTTAACGAGTTATGTAACACTTGGTATCGTTCTTGATCAAACATATTATGTAGCTGTTCGTTTTGTTCGTCAGTGAACATGAAAAAAAAAATCAAAATTTATAATACTTTCTCTTCCGTCGTGCATGTCGATGCAGCAATTACAATTTTACAGGCATCGAATTTCTTTTAATTTCCTATGTAGAGCTCGGTACACACGAGAAATAAATTTAAATATTAAAAATGTATCTAAGCCTTCACCTTATTTACTATATGAGTAAGAAATCTCTTTTAAATTTGCCTTTAAATTAAATTACATAATACACTGACCGCATTTTTAAGTTTATATTGTAAAGAAATATAAAAACGAAATATGAATTATTTATAATTTTTTTTATAATAATTATTATAATAAAATTACATAATTAAAAAGACTACCGTCACCTATGACTATTTCTACTTTGCTACTAGACTTTTTTCTTACGAATAAATATATATTTTTTATTTAAAAAACAAACGTTATTCTTTAAAATCTGCGGATCTTGCTCAGACAATAGTTTTATTTATATATGAATATTTGCTAACACAATTGAGTTAATCTTCTACTTAACTGAAATATGATGTAAGATTTTAATGATAATTTAATAATATAAGTGGTTATAATTAAATTTATCTTTATGCAATGTAACTACAGTACTGTTGTAACAGCGTGACCGACCGTACGTACCGACTCGTGGGTGCCTTCACAAGGAAATTGTATGAAAAATATTCTTCGTTCCTTTTTTGTTTTCTCCAGGGGCCACATTTGATTGTAATTTATTTCCTTTAAAATGTAGAAGTAGTGACTATTCTAAATGATTTCTTAAGGTTTCAAGTTGTATTCATCCGCATCGTTTAAATGTGTTATATTAAATTTTCTTCCCTGGAAATACATTTGCAAAGCAAAAAAATGTGCAAACAAATGAAATGATAAATAATGTTAAGAAATTATTTATTTCTTATACATTTTAGAAAGTTATCACGAAACATTATCTCTCTTTGTCTATTGTGTCTTTTTTAGTCGTTAATATTGTATTAGGTATAATTACTATATTTATGTTTAGCTCTACGCCTGAGTCTCACACAAAATAATTCTATATATAATATCCCCGTTTTCCACTTTTCGCCTAATTCTAGAGGACAGGCGTGTTGAGTGACGGAACTCAACGCTACGCTTTACCTCGTTTCCAGAGTGAAGAAATGACAATTTTAATTATTTTATTTTTCTGGAGTGAAACGATTTCCAACCGGCTATCTGTCGCGTTTATAGCCGCATGCTTGTGCCCCTGCGCCACATTAGATCTCGACATACTACATTAATTATGATATTAATGAAGTATATCGAGACCTTTATATGAAATGTTGCGGAATAAATTTATACTATACTTGTGACATTGGGAAAATAAAATTTAGTAAAAAGAAAAAAGGAGAGTGAATACACTTTTTTCGTATATAGCACACTTGTGTAGCACACACAAGTGTACACTTGTGCACTTATGTGCATAAGCACTACGTCCTCTCTGCCTACCTCCTCTCTGACATTTATATGTGAGACAAAGCGTAAAGCTAAAAAATAATTCAGTACCACCTCATACATAATTTATCATAAATTAACTGTTTTTTGTGTTATGTATTTGGTTAATTAAAAAAAATTACGTTACTAAAAAAAGTTGCTATACTATTATTTTCAATCATTCTCCATATTCAATGTGAAAATTTCAATAAATAATAAATATAATTTATTGAAACTTACACAATAAAGATGAGAAGTGGTTGAAAAAAGATCTGTCTACACAAATATTAGATAAAAAAAATGATGTTTTTAAGGCACGGAATGATACAGACTAATTATGTATATCTAAAAAACTATTTTCAATGCGTATTTCTAATAGCGCAAGTATTTTAAAATTATGATAAGTTGATAAAACGCGACTGTTGTTTTTTTTTTTTACGAAGTGTCATATGAGAGTGAAAATTATGCTTTCTTTAATAGTAAGCATCTTTCCGGGAGATGCGAAATGGTTGATCTGATTATGGAACTGACCTGACAAAAATTAATTTCATTAAAATATTCCATGTAATATTATGATCATATAACGGCGTATTAACATTGCACTAGTTTTTTTTAGTACGCAGAGACTTACGAGAAAGTGCAAGTAGTACTAATGCTAATTTGTAACTTTATTTTCCCGCATCCCGCATTCCCGCAATGAAGCGAGCATTTCATTGGAAATGAAATGCTCGCTTCTATCTATTTTAAAAGTATCATTGTCACTTTTACTAATAACTAAATATGTATTTGTATAAAATTTATGAAAAAAAAAGCCCCGCCAAGTTTCTTGCGCCGATTCTTCTCAGGTCTGAGGCAACTTTGGTGAACTGGTGGTAATTTATTTGACGTTCAAAAAATTAAACATGTAACTTCTTATTTGGAATTAAATTATTTGAATTTAAATTTTAAATATACACGTATGCACATAAGCAAATATACAACTACATACATAAATTAATAAAAAATCGAATTTCTCAATAAAAATATAGTATGAACGAGACATGGTTTCATTGTTGAGAGGTACTGTTTAATGCTCTAATTAACCCTTATAAGTTATATTAACACTCGTATATAAAGTATTTTAGAGGGAAATGCTCATAGCGCGAGTGCTCGCGGGTGAAACATTTTTTAAGGGAACCTAAAAGATAGAATTAATTGGCCTTCCTTCATCGCCCTTCCAAAGTAACATACAGACAGATAAATGACTAATAAAAAGAAAACTAACTCTAAGAGCTTAGTATCTGACGTAGTGTAATAACAATATTTATTTATATTTTATTTAGATTTAATATTTTTATGTAAAATCTATATTTTAAATTGAGAAGTCATATCATTAATGAGGAAGGAAACTTCTTAAAAGTTTATGGACTCATTACATCAAATAATACTGCTTAATACGAAGTAAAGTGTAAACTTACGAAAAAAAATCATATACATTTTTAATATCATCTTATCGTTTTATACCTAAATAAATGAATAAAAAAATAAAATCTTAAATCGTTAAAAAAATGGTAAAACATTTTATTTTAAACCAGCCTTTATTTTCTTTATATACATACATATATATGTATATGATGAAATTGATTACTTATTGTATAATAAGTAAATAATAATAAATAAATATGTATAATAAAAAATCAATTTATTTTTAATAATAAAACAAAATATTTATCAAGATAATTACTAATATTGAGGAAACGTTTCTACATATCTTACAAAATTTATGACATGGTTTCAAAATTTAACTTTTGGTTATTTTGAGTGTTGTTCAAAAGTGGATGATATATCCGTATGTATGTATATACATGTTTTGTGTTTTATACTTCATATATCGTAATATGATGAATTAAATAGATGAACTTACAAATATTTAAATAATATTCATTAGCAAACAGTGCGTTTCAAAAGGAACCACATAAATCTGTTGTTTTTTTTGGATTAGCCCCACCAAAAAGTCGAACTGGTGTCTTATTCCAGTCGATTAGTAATAAAGGATGACGTTGGAAACTTGATTCTTCTAATGAACACTTCTTATAATTTTGTAGTACGAAGTAAACACCCACATTTTTTTCTTTTATCGGTGACCATATATGTGTGACGTCAACGCTACCATCAGGCTGAACATAAAACTGGCGGCTACTGAGTTCAACATTCCTACAAATACTTGACCCGAGCGAAGGTGGTACTTTTTCACCACCTCGATCTGCGTCAGATCTATATCTACCAACATCTGGAATCTTCTCATTACCCCCAACAAAGCTTTGTTTGTTTTGTTCCTCACTAAACCCTATTATTAATCTTTCGTTTAAAGCATTTCCTAGTTTAACGTTTCTATTAAAATTATCTTTATTTAAATCTCTTTTATCATTGCTATTTATCATATTAATGGCATTTGATTTGTTATCACCATTTTTATATTTATTTTTTATAGGCAAAAATCCCTGATTATACTTTAATATAGAATAGTTTGAAAAAGTGTTGAAATTTGATAAATTTGATATTTCCATGGCGAGATTGCGGGCGTCTAGTATTTCTGAGTCATCCAGAGTTTTGACAATTTTATGGTTTTCTGGTATATACTTTAACTTAATAGACGATTTTTTCTTAGTTACTTCAGATAATTTTTTCTCGATACCAGCGTCTATTTTTTTCCACTCCAAATTAAAAGGTCTTGGCGTGTAAATATTATTAAATAAGTTCACATTATGCCATTCAATATCATTTGATAAAGTCCTGGTGTACATATCATTTTTATTATCTTCTTCGCTATTTAAATATTCCGATGTTTTTATAAAAGGAAGCATTGTTGTTAAACTGTTACCTTTATAAAGATCAATTTGCGGTGGATTATTTTTCAAACTTGTTTTAATATTTGATAAGAAAGGAGAAGAATTTAATATATTTAAGCTATGTTCTTCTCTAGCCGATAATTGATTATCTATATGTCTATAATTTCTATGCTCTTTAATATTTTTTATTTGCCCTCTATTATTTATGTCTATATTTTTAGGCCGAGTTTTCGCGTGGGATTTCATAATTTGAGTTCTTAAATCATCTTGTAATATCTCAATATTTATTTGTGGATATTTGCCAATACGCTTATTATTATCGATATAATTATTAGTCATTTTTTTTCTTTGGAATTCTAAAGGTGGCTGTAATTTAGCTACCTTGAAGTCAGACGCATATGGAAAATTATCTAATGTTCTTATTAACGGTATTGTTGGTGGGACCCCTATCTGATTTTTATTTTCATTATTAAAACGTTTAAGATAATTAAGTACACTATTGGCAAACTGAGAACTGGTCCACTGACCATAAATTTTATCATTATTTTTCGGTAGTGGTGGTATTTCTACGTCTTGTAATTTATGTTTATACAATTTAAGCACAGACTCGGCTAGATATGGTTTTATATTTTTATTTTCTTTTGTATATTTTAGTGATCGATTTATTGAATTTGTTAACTTTATATTAGCAGGAATATAATCTTTAAAGGGCACTAAAGGTGGAGGGACTTCAAATTCAGATGGAGTAGGAACATCTTCGTTGCCAATATTGAATAACATCCCCCTGTTTTTACTTTTTCCTCTGAAGTGAATATTACCTTTTTTGTTTTCTATATTTGATAAACTTATGATTTCTTCACTATTGGAAAGTTTTCCTTTATTAGCAATAGGAAAATCTATAATTTCTTCATCATTTGAGTTATCGATCATCCTTGTTCTTTTTCTATATATATCACCTAGACCTACATCATGCTCTATTTCACTTAGTGGTGTTTTAATTTTTATAAAACTTCGTGACGAATTATAAAGTGGTAATCTCGTAGTCGAGTGTACAATGCTATCTGTCAGTATGTCATCTGATAAGTTTTCGAGAACCATGTACTTCAAATCCCTTCGACCTGATATTTTATTTTTACTAAACTGCTTTTGCTGATATTGTGGATCTTTACTCATTGTATAATTACGTTCTATTGTTGAAATTAATATCATGTTTGCTCCGAATGCTTCACCTTCCAAACCGCTTCGTATACCTTTAATTGTACAAACAATACATTATAAATTATTGTATACTTTTTAAAGTATATGATAATAAAATTTAATATTACCGCTTTCAGTTGTGCCGTAACCGATAATAACACTACCGCCAGCAGGTAGAATGTTGCCGAATAGCTGTAAATTTGTATATATAATATGAATATAAGTACAAATTAGTTAGTTCTAAAAAAATTTATACTAAAACATATACATGAGTATCAACCATACCAAAATAGCTTGCAAAATTAACTCGTTTCTCAATGTAAAGATTAGCCTCTGGTAATCACGATCTTAACCTTACCTTTTCGGTGGTCTGGTACTACTTTTTACATTTTTAAAAATTATTTTTTTACCTACGGCATATGAAAATAAGCAAAATATTTTTAATTGTGAATAAAATATAAGCGATTACAATAAAAAAATCCAATATAAAACGAATCCGAGTGACACTTACACTCTGTGTCGCTTCGCAAGATACCAATGCACCATCCAAGTAAAGTGTCCATGTACCAAAATCGGACTGATAGGATAAACAAATATGTCGCCATGTGTTTTTGGTGATATCGACTGGAATAGAAGAGGCGGGTCTTCCGTTCAATGATATTTTAATATAATGCCCACCAGAGTCGAGCCATAGCCTTATTACGCGGTTATTGCTATCCGCTGAAAAAACATACACGCTCTAATTAGTTCATTCCAGTATTAGCGCTTATCGTAAACAGACTGTAAAGTATAAATTATAGTAAATATAGTTCTTACTCGATTACTAAGGTAATAATTTACTTATTAACATGTAAAACATGATTTACAAAAATGATACACATTCTATATATATATACATTTATTTATCTCTTGATTATTCTATTTCTTGCTTATTATATATAGTAGACGTGAGTATCATTAGTAAGGGACATGAGTATCGCTCAGTATGAGTCGGATCGACAGGCAACGGCCTTTTAATCATCCTTCAGGTCCTTAATCGTGCCACATTGTGCCGTAGGAGAGAATGTCAATTCGTCATTGATACTGACAACCGAGAGAGACAGATTGTGAAGTGCAATTACATTGCTTTAGATTTTTAAGTTGCATAACCGACCAAAATCAAATGTTAAGAAACGTTGTACAGAACTGGTCCAAATAAAGAGGTCATGTTAATTAAACGCGAATCGCCGCCATATACCGGATAGTCGTTACAGACTTCGTTCGAGTGCGTATTTTAAACATGCGCAAATAATTTCGTTTTCTTAAATTATTGCATTAACTTTGAGTAATAACGATAACTATTAGTGCGTTCAAAATGTGTAATTGTTTTTTTTTAAGAAGGAAAATAAATAAAAGAAATTTAGTTTCCTTTATTATACATATGTATAACTATATTTTTGAAACAAATAAAAACAAATAATTTTCGAGACAATGCGTGTTGAGCGGCGGGATACGCGCTTCGTCTTATTTGGTACTAACTGAAAATAATTCATTTCTCTGAAAAGGAGTCGAATCCAAATTTTACAACCGTCGCGTTTATTTTCAAACGATGTACCGCTGCGGGAAAATAAATAAAAAAATCAAAACTTACCAACATAAGAAAAAATACTTTGCTCATGAGACAAATCAAAAAAACGCAACCAAATGCAGAAAGTGAATTCTCTTATTGGGGGGGTTTCCACATCGTATTGGAGAAACTAAAAAAATAAGAATTTTACGTTTATAATTAAAATGCTTAAGTTAACTTTTTATTGAAATTTTCATATAAGACAGAATCTTACGTTATTAGATCCGAAATATTTTGCAACGTATAAAATATATATATATATATATATATATATATATATATATATATATATATAT